>VZUI01049670.1:0-30365 GCA_013401135.1 Cettia cetti
GCCGCCGCCGGGGAGGGGGCCGGGGCCGGGGCTGCGACTGGGGCCGGGGGCGGCGAGCGCAGCCGGGGGGGGGGCGGCCCCTCCGTCAAGCCCCGGGACCCCCGCCGCGGTGGGGAGGGGGGAGGACTGCGCCCGGGGCGGCCCGGCGGCGCAAATAACACACGTGTCCGTGCGTTTGCGTGTCTGTGTGTCCGCGTCCGTGTGTCCGTGTGTCACGGCGCACACCGCGCGGCACACGCTGCTGCCCCGCTGTCCGGGCGCGCCGCAGACACGTGAAGGCGCTGCGGCGGCAGCAGCATTACATCAGCTGCGGCACCGCGGCCGGGTGCGCCCCGCAGCCCCCGCGCCCGGCCCGCCCTCCGCCGCGGCTCGTAACAAAATAACAAGTGCCGCCGTGCTCACATGGCTCTGAGGAAGCCAGACAGCGGCACGGGCGGCGGCAGGCCGGGCCATCGCTTGCCCTCAGGCTTCCTGTGTGTCCCCTAGACATAAGTGGGGCCGGGCTGCCATTAGTCCCACCGGCCTTTACCCACCACCCTTCTGTGAAAACATTTTCGAAAATTTAAATTATGCAGCTACCACACCTGCTTTCTCTGAACTACAAGGCACAAGCCATATTCCTGCTCCTTGGGATCGTGGCTTTTAATAAAAAAAGCCAGAGGAACTGCACAGCCTGGGATAGTGCAGTTCAGGGACTATGATACAAGGTGACCATTATTAAAGTCATTATTAGGAGTTGGACTCGATGACCCATGTGGGTCCCTTCCAGCTCTGGATATTCCATGGTTATTGTTTCTCTTCCCTCTAGGGTTATGGTAACAAAGCCTGCTCAAGCTGCCCCCCTGTTGCCCCTCTTTTCCCAGCCACTCCAATTCTGGTCTGTTCCCACAAGAATTCACAATTTGGACACGCAGCCCATTTGGCAGGGGCATGGACACGCAGGTACTCTCTCTGACACAAGGATGCCGTGACTCCCCAGCCTGTGCTGATCACAGAAAATGTGGGCTTAAAGGTGACTAATAATATAAATATACACATGGAGACACAGCATTGCTAAATTTAGGAGATGAGCATTTTGTCATCAACTGAAGCAAAGGCCTTTCAAAAATAAATATTTGCTTACGTCTCCACTGCTCCAAAATCAGAACGTTAATGGCTATGACAATGACAGTGATCTTCCCATTACAAAACCTCTCATCAGAACAAAAACCACTAAGCTTTCTTGTTCCTGCCTCTTATTAACAACGTTTTTAATGATAATTGAAAATTTCTGAAGGTCATTTAAAAAATAAGGAAGGGAAAAAAAAACAACAAGTAAAAATTTTAACCAGAAGTAAACAGAAAAGTAATCAATTTTAAATCCTAACTGCTATGCTTTTTGCAAGAAAACTACGTCAGTATGCAGGTAAACTGGCACAGGAAGACAAGGGTGAATGTCCTTGGTGATATTTTCTAGTTTTGTGGCAATTTCCACTTAATAGCAACTGTATCAACACAGCCAGGGTTGCTTCTGTTGAGATCTTTTGTTGGACTGTCACATCTACCGGGTCAGACCTTAACCCACAGGCATCCAAGCTACAAAATCATTCTGGCCAATGCCTATATATTGTCCCAGATTGATGGCCCTACACCTCAGAATAAAGTTCAACAGATGTGCATCATGCTTGCAGGATCACAGACCATTACAATAAATTGTAAAAAATACACATCACTTTAGTGTTGCTTTCAGTCTAAACCAGCAGCTGGAAGAAAAGTCTAATATTTAGCTCCTCATGAATTTAGTTTCCAGACGTGTCCTTTTAACCGTGTTTATTTACAGCTGTATGGATGTCATGTGACAAAAAAAAAATTAAAATAATAATTAAAAAAAAATTAGTCACTTCTTGTCTGCAAAATCTGCAGTACCACTCCAGGCTGGCACCCAAGGGCATCCAGTGCCACCCTGAAATCACACCAGGTGTTTTAGAGCAGAACGGGATTAAACTGGCACAGAGATTTAACAGGTGAGCCAGACTCCCAGGTTGCATTTCTGGTCAAAATGGTCCAAAAAAGCTATGTTTATGCTCCCATAGCTCACCATCAATCAATTGCTCTATTAAAAAACCCTTTTTTTTTTTTCCCCCTGTGCCTTTGGTGTGAAGCCTTTCAAGTATAGCCTGTTATTGCTGGGTTTGAGCATCAGGCCCAAAATAAGATTCCACAAAAGCCCAAAATGAGATCAAGCTCCTGTTTTGTGTAAGGAAGAGATTTCTTTCTCAGGCCTAGCGGTAAATAAAAAAATTAACATGGCACAGGTCTGTTAGCTGCCTGTTTCACACTGAGAGGGAGTCTTGCCCTTCACACACTCGCAGGCTCATAAATGGGGCCCATCTTGGCTGCCTCCCACACAGCCAGCTGAATTTGCCTTGTGTTTTGTACAATCTCATGCACCTGTGCAAAATGGGCAAAGATGGTGGCAACTCATACACAGTTTACATGGCCACGTGTAACTGCAGCAAAGAAAAAATAGATCCAGAGCTACTGTGTTGACAAAGAGCTCATGCTGACAGAATTAACTTGAAGATACTAAAGGGAATTATTTAACCACTATGAGATGCACAGCTATGAGACGGACTGACTGGACATCTCCAGGGATTATCCACCAAGGACCACTACAACCATCTGCTGGAGTTCTTTTACATAATGGTTCTGAAAACCTTCATTTGATGCAGAGATATAGCTCCTTGTCAGCACTGTATAAGAAACACACCAAAAGTAATAAAAAGGAGTTAATTTCAAGTCCCACTACTGTAAAGAAAGACATATGTGAAAGTTTAAGCACGTCAGAAACCAGACTAGTGCTGGCAGGACCAGGATCTTTCCTGTTCTTTCCCATTTCCAAACATCTGCCCTTGTTGAAGAGCACAGCAGCTGAACTGTGAGTAGGTGGGGGCCTCCCTTCTTCTTCTGCAGGCAGATTTTACTTGTCTAGAAACTGATGTTGCTGCATTATAAAATTCTTATCTTTTCTAACTCAAAAAACTGCAAGTCTCCCATGCTGGACAGAAGTATTCATCCAAGGATGATTTTCAAAAGAGAATGAAAGAGCTGTTTTGGAGAAAGAGCTGCCTGTGTGCATGAGGACGATCTCCACTGTGCACTCCTGTGACAGGTGGGAGCCAACTCCCTTTTGCCAGGTTAATTCCAAAAGTTCTGTTTATTTTCCCTCCAATTCTGGATCTTCGGCTCTAATGCAAGCCCTCTCTGTGGGGAAAAGTTGTGCTTAAGTTCTGTCTAACCTATTTTCTGCTGTACTTTAGCATGGCTTTATTTTTTTCCATAAAGAATTGTGTCTGAGAGTTGGGGAATACAGCGTCTCTCACTTTCAAGGAGGATTGCCTCACTGCCCTTTCTCCAGCTCGCAGCCAGCACTGAGAGGAAGGCGCTTTTCCCACTCTCCTGTCCATAGGGAGGGATCTGCTGCCTCTTGTCTAGCACGGGGCCAGAGACCTGCATACCCAGAGGTATGAGCCAGATAAATTATGAAATCTCACTATCTTTATCCTCAAGACAAACATGAAGTACATTCTCTGAGGATAATTGACTTTAAAGGCTTGCTAAAAAAAGACACTTCCCAAAAGTTTTAAACACCAGTTAAGTGAACTCCATTTTGATGCCTTTTTGCAACTCTCCTTCCCTAGGGATGTCTGTCTCTGTGTATCCTGAGCTATACCCAAGACATTTCGCTCTGGTTCTGTTTATTTTCTTATCTCAATTCATGTGTAGTATCTCTAAAATCAAAGTGCAATAACTAGCAATTCACCTAACAAATTTAAATGAAAACTTCAGCGTTTATGGTTTCAATTATTAAAAAAACCCCCAGTTTTCCCAGATTCAAACTCACATCATCCCAGCTGACAGAAGAAAGTGGTCTGTGCTCAAACCAGGCAGTGAAAAGGGGGCTACTTTAATTACAACGAAAGCCTGCTTCACCAGAAATTTGCTAAGCTTTGCTGGGTCTTGCAGCATCTGTTTGGAGTGGGAATGAGCGTTGTGTAGTGCACAGTATGGCCACTTGGCAAATAACAGGAAATGTTCAAAATGTGCTGGGGAAGTCTGAGTTAGGCCCCACCATCCTGAGTCCTTCTCCAGCAAAGGAAGAGCATTAGCCACCCCTCTGCCTAGTGATGGAAAGGGGCTTCAGACCTCTGCATTAGGGTGCTAATGGATGGGATATGAGCCCTTCCTCTGTGCAGATCAGACAATCATGAGATCAGACAATCATGAGATGCAAGACAACAAGGCCCAGGCTCCCAGCCTGGCTACAGCTCACCATGCCTGGTCAGAGGAGGATGTGGCATTTTGCATTTTGAGTAAGGCACAGATCACTTGCATTCCGTAAGTTATGATGACCAGATTAAATTCCCAAGGTCTATCCATGTTCTTTGATTATGCAGATATTTTGAAACTTCATTTCTGTAGACCGTCTTCTCTGTACAGTACAATAATCTTTGTCTCAGTGTAATGTCAAATGGGCTCAGCTGCTGAGCTAAAAATGGAGTGTGGTGTTCCTAGATACTGCATTCTTGCCTTCAAGTTGGAGGAAGTCAATATGGTAGAAAAAAGGCAGCAACTACCACAGCCTAAGAAAACTACATAGAAGAGGACAGTGGCTCATGAAAGTCATGATTCAGACTGTCCTGTACAAGACTGATAAGTAGGAAGGAAGGGCTCTCACTGAAATACCAAAATTTGGTATTTGGCTGAATGAGGTTTTAAACCATTTCCCCCCCATTTTTGGGGTTGTTGAATGTTGATGCTCTGCAGGTAGAAGCTCAGGGAAAAATATTTTCAGTCAGACACCTATGCAGATGCCTGATCTTGCCAGTCGTCTCTTATGCTGAACAAGAGACACAGTTTTGGGGAGGTTCTGAGTGAATAGCAGCCAAGGAGGGAGAATATATGCAAGTGAAATGTAACAAAGCAATCAACACTTCAGTCTCCTTGGGATTCCTTTCCTTTTGAGATCCAGTAGTAAACTGGAAAGGCACAAGCATTCAAAATCTAGCAATGCCTACCTGTAGACTGGCTGGAGTGCAAGGAAGGGGTCAGCTGCAGTTCACAGCAGCCTTGCCACCTGCACAAAATCATCACCCAAATTAGCCTGACACACTAATGCAGTGGCTCTAGGTATCTGATAGCAGGGAATGGGAGAGCACCAAATCCCCTGAGCCATATGGCATGGGAACCATGAATTTTAGCTACATTGGTTCAAGATCTGAATCCCCAGATAAACTATAGATGTCTTTAATCTTAGTGATGCCTGAAGGATTTCTGGAAGATTTCCAAGTCATACAGCCTCCTGAGAAATTTGTTTGCATTCTCTCCTGTACGCAAATTGCCAAGGCAGCAATCCAGCGATATTCAAGTGTTTGCGATTATGGCATTGCCCTTTGATTCCTCATCTTGAGAGCAGGCAGCATCTTGAAAGATCAAACCCAGCCTGAGGACATATTAAGGATATTTGTTCTGAGAGGAGTTGCCCCCCCACCAGAAATGGGGGAAAGGAAAATGCTCCCTGCACACGGTGACTGTAGAGCAAACAGGTAAACCCATACCAGTAAAGCCTTCCATTTGGACTTCCTTCTTTCAAGTCTCTTCTTGACAAGACAGAGGAGTGTCCTGTCAATGATCAAAGCAATCACATCTCCTCAGTACTGGTTTAAGCCCATCTGGTTTTAACACTTCAGTTCCTCTTGGTCAAAACTCCAGTTCTTCCCCTGTGCATCTTCTGTCTGACAGCTCCACCACTTCTGAGCACCATTTCAGGACCCTCTTTTCGACAAAGTCTTTTGTCCCAGGGGTTGCTTCATGGACTCTTCACAACCTTTCTGTCAGCAGCGCCTGCTCTCCAGCCCCAGTGGCTGCTGAAGGCATCAGTGCTGTGCCTGGGAGCGCTGCTATCAGTGCCTCGTCAGGACGCAGCAGGAAACGTCTGGCCTCCGCTCCACGACCATCTGCTAAAACCAGGCCTCCTCTGGCGGGAGTCCAACACAAAGTAAACAGAGTTTCACAGCCAGATTTCAAACAGCAAAATAACTGAGAAATATGGCTCACTGCTTCTGGTTTTTGAATTCAAAACACTGCAGTCCCTAGAAGCAAAAATCCTTTATGGATCCCAAGATTTCCTGGTTGCCAAATGGATCCACTGCAACTAATACTGTGGAGAAAATGCAGTGATGTAGCAATTTTAGTTAGTTACACCTAATTAGTTCAATGTAAGCATTTGATAACTTTTAAGATGATTTCTTTTTCAAGATCAGTGATGGAGAAAAATAAATTTGTTAAACTGCACATTTCAGTTTGCAATACTTGTTTGTATGGGTAACAGTAGAGAGGGAAGAATTCTGAATCTTGCTACTGTACAATATTTTCGTGGTATAGGAGACAGTGAAGGACTCAATGAACTGTGAAAGATTTTTTAAAAGAACAGATTGCCATGTCTTTTAAAATAGGTCAAGTTTTTGGCCTAGTTTCCATTAAAGTATCCCTTAAAGCAATGGGGTTGGAATATCCACGATAGTGCCATTGCTTTCTTGTTTTTAGCCATGTCTGTGTGTGACTCTAGTTGTAAGGCAGAAATGTTCCAGTGTAAAACTACGACGGCAGGCAAAGACCACGAGTCTCCAGGAACATTTGCGAATGAGTTACACTAAACAATAAAATTTCAGCAGTGGCTGCATTTCATCCTTATGTGTAATGTTATTCTGAAACACATGACTGGGAAAAAACAAACTATTAAATAAGGTTATGGCCAGTGAAGCCAAAACCTGCAGACAAAAATTCTGTCAAATCTGATGTATTAACTCTCCAAATTTCAGGAGGGTTTGCACCGTTGTTTGCTTTCCTTCTTTAAATTGATTAAATCAATTGATTAACTTGATTTAAGTAGAAAGGAGAACTATAATAATGACAGGTAGACTGAAGATACACAAGATAGCACTTGTAAGAACAAACCAAGGCCACCTATGTTGAATGGAGATAAAATACAACAGTCAGCTGTCACAACAAAAAGAATATGTATGTGTACATTTAAATTTTGAAAAAGGATGTTGAAGATATTTAAAGAGGAAGGAAATTCTGCATGCAATATTAATTAATACAGAAAAAATACCATCTGTCTTCTTTGTACAGAGAAGTCTGGTGTGTATTTTTATGGCAGCATCTTTGCTCTATGAACATAACAGGTATAATACACATGTATTTATTATGTTACATAGATTTAATTATTCTGCATAATACACATACCAGTAATTGCAGTTGGCCTTAGTGCAGCTATATGGAATGGGGTAGGACATGAGGAGGATTTCCTCCACTGCAGAGGCCTAGAAAAAGGCCAGGTACAAATCAAGAGTGGTTGTGTTTGGAGACTATAAAGACAGGACTTGTAGTCACTTTTCCTGCTCTGCCCTGAGGCTGAGGTGGGTGCTCAGCATGTCCCTACTAAGATGCAGGTTCTTCTCCCCACTAAGCTGATCCATAAAGGATAGTGCCCTTCAGGCACAGCCTGTACCAGAATGAACCTTGTTGTGGTGAAATTCTGCATTGACCTATTGCACAGCCAATAATAAACATCAGTTAGCTTACAGTGTTGTACTGTAATAAACACACTGAAGAGCTTGTCAGTACACACTTAGGGAAAGAAGTACAGTCTGGAACAACAGGGCCTGTGCACACACTTGGAATATAAATTTTTTGCAGGCTGTATACTTCATTATGAAAACTGTGATTCCAGTTAAGCTATGAGTGAAGGCAATGCAAAGGCTTGTCTGCTATTCATCTCATTATAGTGTGGAAAAATAAATCAGCCTTTAGCAACAGACACAGTTTTAAGAATCCCTTTCTTTTAATCATTATCCTTATTTTGTATTGAGATTTGTAATTGTAACCACCATCATGAGTGGAACCTTTATTTTGTACCTGATGCTACTCCACATCCTTTGCTGAGGAACCAGTGTGAGCTGCTACACACACGCCTTTGGGTGCACAGTTTCTGACATAAAAAGGCACAAGAAGGGGAAAGAGGAACTTTCTCCTAGCAGAATATCACAAAATGCAGGAAGAGTCATCTAGAGAGCTCCTAAGGATTCTGACTTGTGAACAACTCTTTTTCACATACTACTCCCACTACTTCCTGTGAGACAAGAATATTACACACACAGGTCTGGTGTGAGTTTTCACACTGGCAGTTCCTCCCAATGCTGTTCATATATCAAAATCACTCTCATTTCATAAGAGACCATAAATTCTTCCAATAATAATTCTAAGAATATTATTTTTGTCTGCTACACTTTAAATGATTGACAAAGATGCTGGGCAGATTTGTGATGCATTTGATATGGAGCAGGAAAACGTTAATGGCTCTGCAATGATCACACTCCCAATAGCTGGCAAAGACTTATCTTGAAAAGAATCTTACTGCAAAGTTTTCCTCAGCATGAATATGTGATTGCAGAATCACTCCTAAGGAGTGGTGGACTAAACTGCATTGATTTATAATCTGAATCAAGGTGGGGAAAAGTCATATTATCTATTTGCATGAATTTATAAGCTTCATACGGAATATTACTCGTCAGCATAGAGCTCTGTGGAGCACAGATATTATATTCTCTTATCAGGTTGAAATATAAGAAATGAAAGTGGTTTATTTAGGGTACTGTACAAAGGTCCAGATTCTTAATGCCTTCATCTTCCTTTATAAGGCACTGTGGGGTCCTGATCCTGATGTCAGCAGCACATTCAGATTAGAATGCCTCCTGTGGAACGTGCACAATAATTACACTGCATGCTAAAGTAAGGCAACTGGCTCAGCTGTCTGATGGACAGGACTTTATTGTCTTGGGCTAATGCAACCTTCTGTGGAGTTCAAGCCAAGAACATTGAAAAGAAAATGTTCTTCATAATCCATCTAGCTGAAATCTTATCCTATCAAAGCACTAGATGTAGCTCAGAGCCAAAATTAAGCTATTGAGAGAGGTACCAGTGAGACGGCGATGAAGCCAGAGAGCTGGTGAGAGAACCCAGTCCCTGGGCAGACAACAACCTGTGAACAGGCTGGGAGGCAAAGGCTGGGGAGAAGCTCCCATGTCACATGGGCATGGCAGTGAATGAGTCAGCAGTGGTGGTTGTGGTACCCATGATCTTAACTGTGCTTGGGTTGGATGCTCAACCCAGCAAGAAACCCAGTGTCCAACCAGTTTAGATAAGAGAAGAACAGCATCCTTTATCACGATGCTTTATCAATGTCTTAATTAGTTGGACAGTTCTGTATCACTGCTCTTACAAATCAACACCACATACAGCCAAGAAACAGCTGTTCACTATCAGGTTTCTAACAATACTCTAACAGTTCAAAAGAAAAAAGAAAAAAAGGCATAAATTTCAATACAAGAGAGCACTTCATGTCCTCTGCTGTTTTTAAGTGAACTTAAGAGATGACTCATGTATTTAAATACCTTTTTAATAAATATTATGTGTGAAATTATGGAAATTTACCTAAAAACTGTCACTTTATGACTTATATGATCTGGGAATAGGAGGAAAGCATGGGGCTTGTAATTAATAAAACACTGAACTTCTCTATTTGGGATGGTGCTCAGGGCATTTCAGCATTTTAATCTGAACAATTTCTAGTGCAGTGGCTCAGTTTGCAAACCAGTAAGTACACTTTGCAGCTGGATCTTTTATACCACCATGCAAAGAGTAAAATAAATAAATTGGCAGGTCACCTTCCTAGCTTGATTTTCCTGACTCAAACAATTTTCTTCACGAAGAAAGGAACATCTCTTTTAGCATTAAGAAGAAAGGAAGTAGGGGTGGCTTTCCCTCTGCTCATTTGCTTTAACTTTGAGAATGATCACATTTTGTTAATAAAAAATTTTGTTAAAAAAAATTTCCCATGTTGGGGCATTTCTCTGCTCACTTTTCCTGGTTTCTCCCTTTTCAGTTTTTCAAAAGTCCTCTCCTCAAACTCCAGCAGAACCCAAGCTCAAGAATTCTAACCAAAGCTTTAGAATATTGCTATTTACCCAGTATTGTAAGGGCCAGTTAGCCAAGTGTGACATCAGCCCAGGAGTAAGGCCTGCCTCAGATACAGGCTGCATTCTGTCCACACACAGGAGGTAGGAGAAATAATGTTGAGTCCTTTTATTAACTTAGCAGGCACCCAACTTAGAGCTGTGCCTGTTCAGGAATCTAAAAACAGTTTGCACTGAGCGTGCCCTCCGGCTTCCTGGCAGGGCTACTCCCATACCAGTAACCTGATATGTTCACTCATGGTCACCATAACACCAGCCAAGCACATGGAAAGAAGAGCATCTTTAGAAAATACTTCAATGGGTTAAAAAAACCAGCAGGTCTCAGCTACCAAAGCCACGTTTGGGATTCTTCCCTCTGCAACACAGAGAGGGGGCTTGGTACCTTCTGGCTGTTTGCTACTTGAAGAGGAAAAGGATGATTGTGCAGATGGCAAGTTTGTGCTCAGAAAATCTGTTTTCAGAATTGCAGCAATTGACTTGTTTGAGTTGCTTTATTCCTCCAGCACCAAGGTAAATGAGGGGGTAGAAAGGTATCAGCTCTGCTACTGGAACACAGTTTGATTAACTAAATGTTACAGGCCCAGATTCTGCCCTCACTGTGCTGGTGCAGCTTAGGGCAGGTGATGCAGTTGCACAGCCATGTTAGAGGACAAACACTGTCATGGCACAGTTACAGAACTTTATTAATAATTTAACTGTCAGAAAGGAAACAATATACTGCATAAATGCCTGGTAGGTGGTTAGAAAAGATTATGTTTTTAACCTTATCCACAGTGTATTTAATCTCAAATTAGAGATGCAGAATATAGAACACACCAGTGTTACTTTTAAACATTGCAGAGCTGCCTCTCTCTAAGACTGGGGGTTTTTTTCTTATTTTTTCATTTTGAGGGATTTCTTGAATAGAAATTTTAACAATCCCAGCACACAGTTGTCTGTTACAAAAAATACTATTCTGCTTTTCAGCAACTTCCTCTTTCTGAAAGCATAGACAAAATAATGAAGGATAATCATAGCTTAGTCATAAAAACAATCTGTCAATATTTACATGGCGCTCTTTCATTTCTTGGTCTTTCTTTGCTGGTCTGATACTTCAGCTAAGCCCAGTACACGTCACCAAGCTCTGGATCTAATAACTTTGGAATATGGTATTTTGAAATGCATTTGCATCAGCAGGAGGAAATCCAAAGGGAGAGAGGAAAAGTGTCCTCAGCACGATTCAAAATAATTGCTGAATGAGAGGTCAGGATATAATAGTATGAAAGAAAAAAGGCAAAGGAAAATAAAGCAGGCAGCCAGAATCCAACTGGATTCTGGTAAGTCGAGTTGCTATGTGCAGCAATGAGAAGGCCTGTGGGTGCAGTGGCAACTTCCTCAGACACTGACTAAAACTTTACATTGATTTATACTTCTTTTCAAACAAGATGCAGCTAATACATAGTTATGTCAGGTCCTTTTAAACTCATCTGGGGTTTTGATATCATTCTTTAGGGGCCTAAAGAAATTCTTTTGAGAAAGAAAATAATTGGGCCTTGAAAACTCCCAGCTCCAACAGCTGGTGCCACAGGCACTGTCTGGAAGAAGAGCAGTTTAAGAAATATCAAGTGTCTTTTCCATCCCACTGGCATTACAGCTTCATAGTTCTGACTTATTAGGGATCAAACACAGATATTGATAGCTATTTGAGCATAAATATGACTTCTCAGACCAGCTTTTAGTGCAGACAGGAGCAGGCCCACTGCTTCAGCAGGGCACTGAAGCAAGGAGAGTGAATGCTCAGGTTCTTCTTTGTGGCAAGTGCATGAGCACTGCTGCTGCTTCTGAAACCCAGCTGCTGTGCTACCGCAAAGAGTAACTCACAGCAAGTACGAAACCAAAAGTACTGCCACACTGACACAGCATATTTCTTTCAGAAGGTTTTTACCCAGAATTATGATTGTTACCTATAAAAGCCTTTCTGATTCATGCTTTTTGGTTTCAGTTGGGTTTTATTTCATCATTCTTGCAAACCTGCTGCTTGGGGACTAAGCAAATAAATTTTATATCTGGAATGTTTTATCACAACTGATTAAATGAATATCCTCTTTCTTTCTTCACATTGAAGATACCTCTCAAGATTTTTACAGTTACTGGGGCTGGCAGTGATGCACAGTCAGAGGAGACACCTGGAACGCAGCATGATGGGGATGCTGTAAGGGGCAGAATACCTGAACTCACTTACTGAACTGGTGTGTATGAATCCTTCAGTTCAGGGAACAAAAATATGACACACAGCTTCCTAAATCCTATAAATGGTTCCAAATAGTTTGTTTTCCAAATATTTCCAAGTGGTTTGCTTATTTTGAATTTCTGAGACACTTATGGATGACACAATCTTAGCATCAAATTATTGCCAAGTGTGCACAGGCCTCTTCCCAGAAGATCTGGCTGGAGGGTGAATAATGTACTTGGTGCATTTGCAACACAATTACAAGGCAGAGCACAGAGCATGCATTGCCCTGCTCTGCTATTTGCCTCAATTCAGACACTCTTACTCGAGTTACTCCAGTAAAAGAAGCAGCTTTACAATTTTTCCCACAGTACACTTCCCTCCTAAAAATCTCCCACACAAGCATTCCTACTCCTGCAGCCCCACCAATGCTAGCATGTGTGGGAGGGCTGGCATTTTTGGTACAAGAACATTTGGACCCTCTCTACAGTGTCTGCTATGCTCCCCTGAATACATTTGCACTTAATCAGAGCAACATATGACAAAGGGTGGTCTGCTGTGAAAGGTACCCAGAGCACTTGGGATTAATATCCCCTCATTTCATGCGGATATTGATGCTCCTTCTTCCCCCCCAGATTCCCTCTTTTCCTCCAAACTGCTGAGTGAGAGAGACTAGAAGTTCCAGCTGAGGAAACTGAAAACAATAAAAGCTCTGGTCTACTTAGGAAAAGTGCTGTAAGAGAGCCAGGCTCTATATTATTATACTGTTCAATATGTTGTAGTAAAACATTATTAAAATTGAAGCAGTTGAGTTAATTTTCAAAGAGATGATGTGTGGAGATAAATGTTCTTCAGACAATTCTCATTAGTATTTTACATATGTTATCCTGGTTTTCATAAAAACATTGTATGATCTTATGTGGTATGCAGTCAAATAGCTGGAATCTATTAAAAGCATGCTCCAGCTGTGCAATCACTGTCCTCACAAAGAAACATTTTACATGCGGTTAATGCCAGAAAGAATCTACATCTTCAATTATAAGAACATCAAAATATGTTGTTTATTGCAGAATAAAAGCATTTGCAGCAATTTAAAATATCCAGTCAACACCACATTGCTAAATCTAGATAATAGAAATCCCAGAGAAATTTGAGCTAAATCTGTCTGGATTATAGCCGTGGGATTATCTGAATGCTAAATTACTGTATATGTTTAACTCACAAACACGAGCACAGACAGCATAGGAATATGGATGACTATGCAGATCGCAATAAAACCCATCCCCAAGGGACTTCTTCATACACTAGGTAAACAATCCCTCTCAATTTATCAAGCATTCTAGATTGAATTGATGCTGTCATTTATTTTGCTGTTGCTGTGTAGAGGAATATGGTTTAACATGAACAGGTTTAGCACTGGAAAAATAACAAAGGTTTTCTCTGTGCACCCTTCACAACAGAGAGTGCAGGAATATTAATTGGCTGCTGTGTTTGTATAACTGAATTAAGAAAATACAACTGTTGCTTAGTGTATAATCAGAAAACCAAATTAGATGCAATATTGAAAGAAAAGATTAACCCTGATTGTCTTATTAAACCTTCCTTTCCCCTCCCCCCTTGTTTACACACCAGTGTTTCTGGCTTTCAAAGGATAAACAGTGAATGAACCTGGACTGACCTGACACACAGCATCTCTCAAACTTTCCCCTTGGATGATTCACACACATGTGAGCTAGGACCAAACAAAGCAATGAGGAAAAATGCAAGATACTGTACAGGCTGAGCAAATTTGGAAGAGGTGAGACTGTCCAAGTGTGCCATGCCCAAGTCCCTCCTCCACTGCAAGTGCACAGCTACTGATTGCAAACAATACTCCTTCCCCTGCCAGTTTAGCTTGGTTTGACAACTGCAAGTGAAATTAGCTTCAGTCCTGTTCATGTGGGAATTATTGTCGTTCTTATTAATCTACCCCCCAAACTAGTTTTTATTGCTCTCTGGTGTTTTATTTGCTATTTTGTGTGGCCATGCTGTGTGCCAGTACACGGAGCAGCTCCCTGGCTCGGGAAGCAGGCAGGAGGGCTTTCCCAGGGAAGAAGGCTAGACAGTAAGTGCTGCTTCCTGTGAACAGCAACCAGCTGATGTAGATATGGCCACTTTCATTTCCCTCTTTCTCTCTCAAATAATATTTGTAGCTCTGTAAACAGATTAAATACAATTCTGGATCCTGGGAAACTATCAATGTAATCCTTTGGTCAAAGTACAAACAGATCAATTTTAGCCAGGGAGTTCAGGTGAATTCAGATTTTAAGATACATAGTTTTCAGGAGAAAACAAAGTCTGAAAAGTCACCAAAACCTCACATTTTTACTAGGAAAGAGGGATTATTATGAAGAAATGCCATGGAAATTTGGGCATGATAGCTGTTATTGTCAGACTGTGTTCATGTGCCAACACATCACAATGTCAGCACTCTCCGGTTTGAGATAATGAAATGCCCGTTTCATTCTTCAGTTTTTCTCCCTCTACCAAAGGAGCAATTTCTCACTATTTCTGCCACTATTCTGTCTGCTTTAGTGATGAATGTCTGAACACCAGCTGACCTAGAACACAAAAGTTTGGTTGTTACATGAACTGTCTGTGGACTAAAGCTCTCATGAAGCTGAACCAGCGGAGGCAACAATGAGATATTTTAAGAGTAAAAGCTTAAAGTCACCTAGACACAAATATCACAGCACGAGTGCAAAGCTGAGTTAATGAGCTCAGGTCTACCCTGTGACAGTGACTGCAATATGCCTTGCAAAGAATCCAGATCACACAGCACCAGTCCCAAAGTGGGTCTCTGCATCTTAGTCTGCCAGAAAAATTATATACAGAATAGAAAAACTTGAGAAATAGATAAGGCAAGTGAAGGAGTGCAGGGAGAAACCAGCTCAAATTAACACTTTAAAAAATGGAGCTAAACTCCTGTAAAAAAGTAAATTCTAAAAGAACTTGGAAAGAGACAGTACTGTTTCATATCATGTTACTAACTCAGAGGATAAATAATTAGGCAAACTGAAACATCAGGAACAGATATAAAGCAAAAGAAGAACTAATTTTTAATTTCAAACAGTATAGCATAGCCACAGTTAAAAAAATAAAACAGGGTGCCTTATATTATTTGCAGGAACTAGATTTGCTTCTCACAACTCTTACATATTCACTACTAAATTTGTTCTACAGTAGCCCAGACACAATTTCTACTATTCCCTCTACCAGAAGAAACCAAACTTAAAGGCAAATACTAACTCAACTTGCATGGCTTACTGGAAAAATAAATATATTTTGATTAACGTGAGCAGTATTTCAGAAGATGGATCAATTTCCAGTCAAAAAGAGATGAAACAAATCTGATCAGCAATCTAGTTAGGTAACAGCAAACATGCTTATTACTATATATGAGCTTAACCACTTTCCTGAAACAGTTCCAGCATTAGAATGAATATCCAACAAAACTCAAATCTTTGTTAGATGAGATCTACAAAAACATTACACAAGCTGGGAAAAATATGTTTTCAGATTTACACAAGCACTGCTTTCTTCAGCACAGCCTCTGGAAAACTGGCCTTGTCACTCAGGTAGCTTTGTAAAACTCTGCTGACACAAACCTGGGCACTGCTCTGTGAAACACTGAATGCTCAGATACACAAGTGCCTGGCACTTATCAAAAAGTTGCTCAACACAGCCCAGAAAAGAGGAAATTAATTTTCACTTCCTGTTGGACAGCTGACCACATAAGGAAAAACACAATTATACATAGCATGGAATAACATTACATGCAGCTTCATGGTTAATGTCAACACAGTTGGAAAGGCTGGAAAATAAACCACAGCCTTAGTGCAGGTGGTTTCTCTACTACAGGCCAGCACTTGGTCATGGTGCCAGAGGAGCACAGGGAAAGGAGGCATGATTGCTGTTCATGCTGTACTGACTTCAAAAATAAAAAGGAAAAATGAACTTATTTTTCACTGTAATTACCTGCTTTTTTCCTCTTTCATGAGTAATACATTACAAAGACTTTCGAAGTCCTTAATTTTCCACTGTGTGCTGGTAAAGTGATTTCTTCTCACCATGTGCTTGATTTGAAAGAGTCATCAGGCAAACCTCCACTAACTGCTCATTGCTACTCATAACTTGTGTGCTCAACTCTTAGCAGCTCTCTTTGCTGTCCCAGCCTGGCTTTGGAGACCCTTTCACCAAGGCTAAATGAGCTCTGACAACCCTTTCTGGAGATCTGTTTACTTTTTGCTCAGTTCTTGTGATCTCTAGCATCATCTCCCCAGTCAGCCAGAGCAAGTTCCTTCTCTGATTTCCTCTGCACATGGGACACACAGTATAGTACTGTGCCCCATGCCAGTGAATGGAGAAGAACACAGGAGTTACTCAGCCTGCTGCAGAGATGTTAAACAGAAACCAGGGATGCTGTGAGCAAACCACTGTCTGCTACTGTCTCAGAAACTCCTCTGCTAAGTTGGGCAGTTACAAGATATTAAGATGATTTTATTGTAGTCAGTATCTCCTTAATCTGATTTAGTTTAAAACTATTCCACTTCTACTTGAACTAATCTTCTAATATTTTAAAAGAGGAGAAAGATTTATAAATAACTTCAGCAATTTTCCACGACCAGCATCACACATTACTTTTAACTAGCTAGTTCCTAGGAAAAGTCTCAATGTTTGTTGCCACTGAATGCATTGAAATTCAGGTCAGAGATAATGACTTCCTCTACAAACAGTGCTTTTACAGTGAGTACAGTAGCTTTTCATGCTTCACAATATCAGCTGTGTGAGGTTTTAGTGCACTTTTGGATTAATTTTGCATTAAGGCTATCTTCTGCAATACAGCTGTTACTTTGGCCTGGCTAAGAAATTATAGGCAGGTGATCTTCACAGATGTAAAGTCACTGTTCTGGAGGTATCAGTTTATGAGAATCTCAGTCCAGAATTTATTATTTTAAGTTTTAATTTTACTTAAGTATCTTTTAAGACTCAATTTACAATGAAAAGAAGTACTACAGAATTATACTTACAGCCAGAGCTGCTTAACATGCATTAAAAATATTAAATGCAAGTTAACACTTTTTTCAATTTATTGATATGAGCAATAATTTTACAATTAGCGTTTTCACTTTTCAAGTTATCTCTTTACAGTAAGAATTCAACTCTTCTTTGATAGCAAACAGCTGCTTTTTTCTCTACATTCCACTTGCTGCATCTTTTCCAGTGGCATGATCTTGCAAAATCAGAGCTGCCAACACTGAAGAAGAATGTCCAAATCTAAGTAAATAAAAGAGTTGTTCCAATGGATCTTTTTCTTTTGATCAGGTTTTATGGAAAAGAATCCACAACCCTAGTCTCTGAATTTCAGCACCTTTGGAGTGCTCTTCTCACTCCAGACAGCAAAAGGTGTAAGAGCTGAATTCATTAAAAATTAACTGCAGCCCGTTTTTGATTCCCTCCTACCTTCTTAAATAAAGGTTCAGAACATTTCAACACAGACGTTCACGTAGTAATGCTAATTAACCAATTGACAATAAATTTTAAAGGATCGAAGAGTCATTTATCTGCTACTACATTGCCTGTATATCTGCCCTATAACACCCAATGAATATACAACACCTAAGTTAAGCAGGGATTCATCTTTGTTTGAGAAAGAAAACAGTAAGGTGTGGTGGAACGGAAGTAAGGTAAGTTTCCCATTTTGTTTGCAAATGTAACTAATACATTTTGTATTTATGTGCTTGTTTTTGTTAGGGATTTGAAATCCTAAGTGCTTTGGTGTTTTTGTTTTGGCTTGGGGTTTTTTGTGGGGGTTTTTTTGTGTTTTTTGTTTGTTTGTTTGTTTTGGTTTTGTTTGCTTTATTTTGTTTGTTTTTACAGAAGACTTTCTTCATTAACTGTTACCTCATGAGGCACAAATCCTGGGAAAATATTTGTTGTCAGGGAAAAAACCCATTTTGACCACACAACAGAAATCTTTGAAGCTCTGTCAGGTGAGCCTAGCCTGGGAATTGAGCTCAGTGCTCAATCTGGGGTTATTTTTGCCATAGACAGTTTCTTCATAGGACAGACGTTTCCCTGTGCCTGGATGTCCCACAGTGGTTACGCTGCAATCTTCCTCTGCATTCCGTTTCACAAAGCAATCCCCATTAGGGAAATCCTTTAGTGTAAGCTCTTGCACCTTACTAAGCCCGACTGCTGAGATTGTAACTTGGCAAGTTTACAAGTTTATGAACTCATTCAATATATGTACCTTCCAAAAGACTCAGTCCAATTTGTGTTCATGGATAGACAACAAAGCCTCTGTGCTTTTCCTGGTGACTATGCTCACATCAGAGATATTCCTAATGCTGTACTTAGATCTTAAATCTGAGGGACTCCTTAGAGTGCACTGGGGCATCTGCAGCAAGAGTTGACTTCAATAGAAATTATGGGGCTCAGCATGCCTAAAACCTAGGCCTTGTATTTTTAAAAGCTATCAAACATTCTGTTGTTACAATAACATCTCTTTTTAGTGTGGCAGTACAACAAAAAGAAACCCCCTATGAATTTCTGCTGGCTCTGCAAAAACAACAATTGCTGTCGGCATTTGTTTATGAAAACAGGCAAAAGATAACAAACCAGCGTTCTCCCCCAGCTGACAGGGAGCTACACATCTTTTCCTCCAGCTAGTGATAAAGCTCCTACTCCCCTAGGCCAAAATAACTTTTCAGTGCAGTTTAATACACAAACAAGTCATGTGTGCTCATACTGGGGGTCTACACAGGGCCACAGAGCTTGACTTTGAATTCCTTTTCTTATACTGGCACAAGCTTCTCACAGAGAGCAGGCATTATCAGGGAAGCCATGGGCTGAACTGGCACTACAGACTCAGCAAGCATTTCTTTCATCAAGCAACACAGTATACATAGAAACATGTATTTATGCTGTATAGCACAACATAATCTTCCAAGTAAAGAGAAACTGGGTGCAACTGATGACACACCTATGCAGATAAAATATTCATGATGTACACAAGAAGATGTGGCTCTTCTAGGCTCTGGGGTTTTGGCTCTAAATACCCAGTTTAAATTTCTTACTGACAACGACAGGAACAGAAACAACAAATGCAGCCCAGCAATGAAGGCTGGAATGAATAGGAATAGCATGGAATAGCACTTTCTCCTGTTATAACTTCAGGGCCCTGCATCTAGGTGACAAGATTGTTTCTTTTTCCAAATCTGCCCTGTTAATTGAAAGCCTCTCTGTTGAAAATGAGTGATTTCTCAAAAGCACCTTGATAGCTCTCTTTAAGTCAGGTGGGGTTGTCTTCCTTAGATGGAGATCTAACACATAAAGTAAGAGTCTTTTGGAATCCCACTGATAAATATAGTGGGAAATATTCTGTTTAATTTTATTGCTAGTTTGCAATAAGTAAAATGAATTTTGTGGAGGAGGAGTTGCCTTTGTTTAAAACAAGACAAGGAAATTATCTCATTTAGGGAAAAAGTGGTATACTTCCAGAACAGAGAAATGAACATCTAACAAAACTATCTGGTAGGAGGGTCTAAGAAGTAGATTTTGGTCCATGAGTGACATGCAAAATTCTTTCCTTTTTTCTATGTAACTTCCCACATGATTGTATTTCAGGCAGGAAATGGCATAAGATTTCCATTTGCAGTGAAATGAAAGGTCACTCTGTAGCTTTGGGAACAAGCTCAGAAAAGCCTCTGTGAAAGTTGCAGCAGCCCTCTGAGGGTACCCTCTATTAGAAAGGTTGTCTCTTACATAGTAGGAGGAATTTCCATCATCAGTGAAAGATATTTCTCCTTTACTTTGACATTGCCACGTTCTCAAATCCTCTGAACCTCTATAGTGGAGGACCACATGCTTTCTTTTTAATTTTTAGTGGCAGACCATTGCATTGATAAACTAACTTCTCTGTTTTTTCCAAAAACCAGCTACCACTACAACAAAAAAAATCATACAATTGTCATAACAACCTCGTAATATTACAGTGGCCACTTTGAAGAGTGGTCTGAAGAGTATTTGCCAAACCTTTTGATCCCTAGTAATCAGAACAGAAGTGCCCAAAATCCAGAGATTAAAGGATTAGGCCTCAAGAAAGACTTGTGGTATTTCAAGAAAATGTGACTGATGCTCACCACTTATTTTTTACAGTGCTGATGAGATTTAGTGTTTAAGGTCCTTTCCTGTTCAGACATAAAAGCTGCTGTAATCAGAGTATTACTAGGGAAAACTACTCTGGCTGGGGATTCAATATGTTTAAATTGTTGAGCCAAGGTTATTGTTTGGATTAGGTTAGGAAGGATGACACCAAAATAAGTAAGCCCCAATAGTGCAGTGAAGCAGAGAAGAACAAAGAAAAATATTTATATTTGTAAACAGGAATCTGGATAGCACAAGTATGCTGGTTATAGATATATATATAAAATAAATAAAAAATAATAAAAAACAAAAAAACACCACCCCAAAAACTTAGACCAGCCTAGAAACCAGGTGTTGTATATGCCTACACAACTACTAGAAACAGGAAAAAAATATTTCCATGGCACTGAAACGTATATGAAAGCAAAACTGGAGACACTGGAGATGGAAGAGACTTAACAGGCCAGCCTGCCCATCCCCTGCTCTGTTGCCTCCCAAAATCTGTGTACCTGGTTCCCACACACCTCCCTGACTTCTGCCACGACCACTTGGCACACACCACTGCTGTCCATCAGGGTTATCCTGCCAGGAAACAAAAGATACCAGGGTATAGTGGTGCTAGACCCACTTAGGATGTCTGTCAGAAAGGGCTAAAGAACTTGTACAGATTTCATACATTCCAACAGCAGCTTTTTCACAGGAGATCCATGGGGAGCCATTAGAGATGCAGGAGAAAATATCAGCACAAAAATACCTTCCAATATACAATCATGCCATTTCAAACACCACTGGATTATTATTACTGATTAGGGGGAAATATCCAACAGCTGTCTGGGGAATTCCCTCAATGTCTGGATTACTGATTTAATAGCTACATATTGTCTAGATCCTACCATTCCACTAATGTCTGAAAATGCTGTACACAAGTTTGTTGGGTATTTTCCTATGATTGCACAATAATAATGTATTTTAGTCTGACTTTTAGATGAATTCAAGATTAGCTATTATACACTCCACACAACAGAAATATGAAATAACAATTTTATCTTTTAAAGTAAGAAACAAGAGGAGTATTTAAAGCTAACAACAAACAAACAAACCCCCCTCAAAAAGTCCAACCAAAACAAAACCAAAAATACCAACCCATCCAAGTTTCCAGAAATCTGCTAAGTATTAAATTCCGCCTAAAATTCATTCCAGAATTCTGCTCTTTCCCTTTCTCCCCTCCAGGAAATTGGAACTAGAAAAATGAAGGAGTAATTTAAGGTAGGGAAACTATTCAAGTGTGAAGTGGCTGTAATGGCTTCAATTGCTTAAGTAACAGTGATACGCCTTCGATTTAAGTTTGACATCCTCTCTGGCACATTCAGAATAAATAAGTAAACAAACGACTGCCTGCTAGCTTGACATAATTTGCCTTCGTGTGTGAGCGCTGCAGCCAGCCTGTCTGTGGTTTCCTTCCTTGTGGCCGGGCTGAGCCTGCGCGGGTTTGTGCAGCGTGAGGCTCCCGGTGCATGCCCTGCTCGGAGGATGCTCTGAAGCGCGGCTCACGTCACGCCGCGCACAGACGTGGCAGCGATGCAATGGAGCAGCCCCGCGGCAACACACCCCCCTGCGGGCTGCGGCGCTCTGCTCCGGAGCCCTGCCTGCAAGCACGGCTGCTCGCCGAGGGAAGCACCGGTGCCCGCGCCCGAGAGAGGAAATGTGGGGCGGGAAGCAGCCCCTCTGGGGCTGCCTGACCCACAGCAGGGTCATCGAAGCAGTAAAAACGGCCCGGGGCAAACAAACCTGCTGACAAGGAAGCGTGAAGGTTTGGAGTCACAGTGCCTCGGTGAAGCATCCCTCTTTCCTAGGATGGCGGTACGGCAGTCAGCTGCAAGTCCTCTGAAAGACTTTTTCTTCTAGAGGTAGAATCAACAGGTGTATAAATGAGAGAGGCCTGTAGTAACAGCAGGTTAATCAAATTTAGCTCAGCCACATACCAAAGATAATACATAGCCCTTAACATGATTCTTGGTCTAAAAATAGTAAGCATTTGTGGCATCTATATGTGCTATTTATTTGTTTACAATGGGCATTACCCACATAAAAAACCCACAAAAGCAAAAAGCTTGAGCCAGCGTATCAGCTGTTATCTCTTTGGCCTAATACATTTGCAATGATTTTTATGGAAGAAAACACTGTGCCAAACCACTACTGTCCCTCTGTTTCTGACAAGTAATGTGATATACAGTGAAATCCTGTCCCTTTCTGCTAATAGTTTTCTAGGGCTCTACTAAACACCACAACTTTTATGAAAAGAGAGGGAAAATCTGTAAAAAGAATCTTTAAGCAAAAAAGATATTATGAAAAAAATTGTGTCTAAAAGCATGAAGATAATAGGCTCGTGTAAAAATCTCATGCTCAATATTTTTATTGAAGGAGGAAAGAGAGATGACAAAATTTGTGTCTGTAGAAGGAAGAGGGCCCTGAGTAACAACTAAATAATGCATGTGCTTTGGTTTAATCAAAAGCAATCACTGTATATTGATCTTAAGCAGTTTTCTGCAGTAAACTATTCTAACATGCCAGCAGTAACACACACCCTTCTGTCCCAAACCACTCCTAACAGCTGTACTGATGGAGCTCTTCTGTCCTCTGACCTATCTCCTCCTTTGCTGGAAGAAAACCAAAGGCAACACAGTGCACAACTTCATTTTGAATTTAACATTTCTGTTGGAGTAATTTAGTACTGTGATTTCATAATCCTCAGAAAATAAAACCTGAAACACTTGAAAAGCAAAGAATGATGATGTACTACTCTAACCACAAAGGTCCCCAGAAAGAGGTCCCAAGTACAGCTCGTTATGATCACAAATATCACTCTGGTTAAAACCCCTCTCTAACCTGCTGTACACTTCACCTCAAAATGACAAAAACATTTTCCTTTTACAGTCACTATGTTTGAGTCAACCCTTAAAAAAATGATTAAATGGAATATGGCATTTTGCTACCAAACTGTTGGCTAAATCTTATACCATATATCAATATTATGCTTTCAAATGCCTTCCCCCCCCGATAAATACTGAGATAAATTTTCCTATCTCCTTATGGATCTCCCTATTGGTTAGGGTCTCTAATATAAGCCTATTCTCTACCCAGTTACCAACTATGTATTAGAGAATTAACCACAACTGTTAAGGTCACATCAGGTCAACTTTAAAGTGATAAAACCTTAATGGAGTAAGGGATCAAGAATGTAAGAAAATCTCTTATTTTTTCTAATTTTGTTTTTGACATCTCTGGAGAAATACTTTAAAGTTCACTAAGAAATATTTACCCAAATATACTGATCTTTTCATATTATTTCAACTATAGGTAGCTGAATTCCAAATCCAATTGACAGAATATTTCAAAAAGAAAATCATATTAAATAAATCATGCTATGGATGTTAGAAATATTGTGCAAATTTGCCAATCTACAAATGTTATTAATCCCAGAAGGTTTTAAACAAAAAGAACCTTGTGTTGCTGTGTTTGTTAAGATATTTAATAATTTATGATATAACAAATTACCCCTCTTTTGTTTATTAAGTCTTAGCTAAAAGCTGGCTAGAAAACCAGTTGCTCTAATCTCTCTAATCTCAACCAGTGATTTTGTTGCCTCTGTATCTAACTAGCAGAGATATTCTGGTTAGTACTTTTGGCATTTTAAGGTCTTATGCTCTTATAGCTATTTTGTACAAAAACTTTAAAACCAGTAAAAATATTAAGAAGACAATATTTTAGTTCTTCAAAAAGAAATAGTACTTTTGGGGAAAAAAAAGTTCCTGTTTGGAAAGAGCATATTTCTCCTCTTAGCTTTCATCCTGCCAACCTTTCTTTCCTTCTCTAGTTCCCCTGTTTCTCTTAAAATCCCTCAGGATGTCACTAGAGATATTTCTAAAATGTGACTTTGGTTATGATGTGTTAATATCTCACAGAATCTACAGGTTATTTCTTAACAAAATCTGTCTTTTCCCCATGGAGGTTAGATCTCTACTACTGACCGCACCCTTTTTGTTTTTTCAAACCAAAAGCAAAAATGATGGAGTTAAATTCTTAGTTGTTTGGGTTTTTTAAAATGCCACCATTAACCCCTTGCTGTTCTTACTAGTAAAAACACAAAAATTATGGAAATAGACTAACTTCTTGATGGATTTTTTTTTCAAAATCCCTATAACATTTTTCATAGGCTCACTCTTTTCCGTCTGTGTGTCAATACTTTTGATTCAACATTAGTGCTAAGCACTTTCATTTTCTATACTGATATTTCTATTTTTTTGCCTGCCACCACTAATCCCATTTGTCCTATCTTTCATTTCACCTTATTTATCCCATTACATTGCCTGTCTCAATGCTCAAAATCTTCAAGTATTTCTTCTATCTCGCAAGTAATACTTCTGCAGAAATCCTTCAGCACAGACCTACTTCCAGCCAGCTAAGCCCTTCTGATTTCCCCTGTGCAAATCTCTTAATTAAAATCATATACAGCTCATGTAACTCAGTATAGAACCACATTATTCTTGCTCTATAGATACCTGGTGCAGGACACTTGGGCTGCTGTTACATGCAGGGGCACAATCTGCTCGGAAGCTGGGAAAGGAGATGGGAGTGAGTGAGCTGGTGAATGGGTAGGTAATCCACAACCCACTCAGTGGTGCTGGGACACGAGGCAACGGGCAGAAACTGAGGCACAGAAAGCTCCAGCTGAACAGAGGAAGAACTTCTTTATTCTTCAGTGAGGGAACACTGGAACAGGCTGCCCAGAGAGGGTGTGGAGTACCCCTCACTGGAGACATTCCAGAACCATCTGGACGCAATCCTGTGCCATGTGCTCAGGGATGACCTGATTGAGCTGGGAGGGTGGATCAGATGACCCTATTGTGGCTCCTTCCAACCTGACCCATTCTGTGTCTCTCAGACTTTCTGACAGATGAGCTCATGGGTGACCAGGAGAAATGCAGCAAAATCAAACTGTGTGTGGATGAGGCACAAAAATAACGGAGGTATTTAAACAAGTGGTGGAGGACAGGGCTAATACCAGCCAACAATCACAGAAATGCGTGCATAGGAGATCGGAGGGACAACGGCACCAAAGAGCTGTACAGAAGGTGGCACAGTTGCCCTCATGCCGCAAACGGGAGTTTAATGCACTGAAATGAGGGAACACTAGCAGGACAACGTGTAGAAAGGCCAGAAGTGCCTGTAATAAATATCTATTACACTAACACTATAATGGCCCCTCAGCCCTTTTCTCCTGCCCCTCACCTGAACCCGCAGCAGCCCAGCGCCATGCCGGGTACCAGCTGCTCCCTGCGCACCGAGCCCGCGGCTGTCGCTGGGGCCCTGACACGGACGGAGGGGAGGAGAGAGGGAAGGAAGGAGGGAAGGAGCGAGGGCGGGCGGCCGCCGGTTGCCCGGGCGAAGGCGACGCCACAGCGGCCTCGGCGCGGACAAAATGTCGGCGATCGGCGCGGCCCGGCGGGGCGGGGATGTGCCCGGGGTAAGGCGGCGGCTCGGGCTGGGCTCGGACTCGGGGCAGCGGAGCCGTGCCGCGTCCAGCCCGCCCCTCTCACTATCGCATCCTCCCCGCAGGTGCGGAGAGCGGCCGGCAGCCCCCAGGCGCTGGCGGGGCCCGGCGCGCTGAGCGGAGCATGGCTGGCCAAGGAAGAGCAGTACAAGTAAGGAGGCCCTGCCGCGCCGGGAGCAGCGTGCAGCCGATCCCCTGTACCCGGGTGCCGCGGCTCCATCCCCGCGGAGGGTGGATGGCACTGCCCGGGGCCGCGGGACAGCGCCCAGCGCCGCTGGACACCGCCGCCTCAGGCAGGCTCTAGGCCTGGATGTGAGGTTCTTCTGCACTTCGACCATTGACTTTAGTTCTAAGTTATGACTATATAAAAGCTTAAGCGCGTTAAAAACAGCTTAAAAGCTGTAAAAGTTTTAAATGGACGCGCTGTCCCTGTTACCTGTTAGTGCCCAGCCCCTGTGAACAGTGAGGGTGCACAGAGAGCCCCATCTCAGACTCTGCAGTCACAGCACCAGGGGCTGTATGTGAACATGCAGGAACACCTCACTACCGTAACCTGTACATCCATACAGCAACACATCGTTAAATACGGGATAAGCAATGTAGTCGTACATGAATCCTTCCCC
Source organism: Cettia cetti (assembly GCA_013401135.1). Lineage (NCBI taxonomy): Eukaryota > Metazoa > Chordata > Aves > Passeriformes > Sylviidae > Cettia > Cettia cetti. The sequence continues at coordinate 26,647 of VZUI01049670.1, forward strand.
AACCCCTGCTGCTGGGTATACTGAAAGGAAGGACAGTGTTAAACATGGAAAACCTTTAGGAAATAAAGACATACAGTGTGTATTGAGATATGGCATGTCCAAAACCAAACATATCCTTCACCTTTCACAGTTATAGTCTAAACCTTGCTGTTTCATGGGTATACGTGTTTTATAACTATTGATTTGGCCGAAACACAGGAAATTGTTGAAACATAACTTTTTTAATACCTTGAAGTGTATTTCAGCATTCCTTTGTAGGAATCATTAAAATTTTACTTAGTTCAGGCAGAACTAGTGTCATGCTCACACTTATTTCTTTTAAATCTTTCAAAAGCTCAGTGACAAAAAATTCTTACTCTTTCAGGCGACTGAATGCAGAATTAGAAGCCAAAACAGAAAAATTGGTGCGTCAGGCTGAAGAACTAATGGTGAGTAGGTTATGCAGACTGTTACATAGCTGTCTGAATTCACATGCACACAGAAAAATTTCTTCAAAAGAAATTTAGACCCTGACTACTAAAAGCACGTTGCTTTCAAATGCAAGGTAGGCTTTAATTTATTTCTTTTCAAAGTTGTAAACTTGTATTAAAAAACACATTCAAAAATAGTTTCTATGTAATTTCAACATGTAGGTATTCACACACCTGTGCCTACAGCATTTGTGCAGATACATACCTAAAACCACATTAAAAACTTGTTTAGTTGTTTAAGAAAAGTATCTGTAGGTGGTTTTATGCCTTAAATACTAAAAATTAGTATTTGAAAACCAGATACTGTTACAGTAACCTCCTAGTGAAATTGGATCTACATTTTTCAAGCTGAAAGAGATACAAAGAATAAGCAACATAAATAGAAAACATGAACTTAGTAAGAAGGAAACTTTCCCAAGACAGAAAAGGTTGCTGCTTATTATCAGTATTATTTTTAACATCGGTGTGGCTGTGTACCAGATAGAATCAAGACCTTATATGAAAGTTGGACAAATTAATAAAAAGGGAACAGGGTAGGTATGGTTTATACCCAAAACTGTTTGGAGAAGGTGTCCTGCATATTAGAAATATTAATTATAAATATATTCATTCAGATAAGGCTTAAAAATCAAATTACTAAGTCTTCTGGAAAGCTGTACTTGTATGCACTTTTCCTACTGTTGAAACTTCAATTTTATGGGCTGTGAAAACATATTCTTCTCTTGAGCAGTGACAAGCTGAGGCTAAATGCTTGGCATTTGAACAGGAGCAGATGAAACGGCCAAAATAGCATCTAGTCTCTTTCCTTTAGAAAATAGCAACAACAAAACCACTGTTTTTTTCTTCTCTAAATATAGCAGAAGATGAAATATTCTTAGGGTACTTAATATACCACATGGCACTGCCAGATTGCACAGATATACATTTAACAACAAAACAGCAGTGTCATTTTCATTTTTAGACATATTTTCCTGGGTTTCAAAAGTTTTTTTCCACAGTAGACTATAGTTTCCATTCTTTTCCACAGTAGACTGTAGTTGCTGTGATTTGTGATTTACAAATAGGTAGTTCATCTTTAATGGATTATATTCTCCCAAAATCAACTACCTTTTTTCTTCTTTTATAATGAAGAAAGGTCAACAGAAGATACTATCTCATCCAGTTTCAGTACAGAGTAAGTCACCTGAAGATGACAGACAGAGGTATGTGCTTTACAACTGCTATGTATGATTGGTGGGGGACCTCACACTGATCCTGCAAACCTTGTGTCCTAATCATACTCCTGTTTTATCTATCTTTGCTGCATACTGTATTGGTGGAGTCTTATTTTTTTTTCCTATTATTTAAACAAAGGGTGATCCTAAACAAGTGTTGTTCCTTGTTATTTCAAGGAAGGCATAATTTTGCTGGAATGTTCTATCTAAGATATTAAGAAGTGCTGACCTTTGTAAAAGAGCAAAGTAAGGTCACAGGATTCTTTGCAGTACCAAACAGCAGGCACTTGGCAGTGCATGGTTTTTAACAGTTGAGCTGACAAAGAGAAGGAATAGATACTGGCTCACATTTAACTTGGCCTAAATGTTCCTGGGACAGGAAATGCCTGATGGAAACAAACACAAAACCTTAAGACAGGCAAACATTGAGCTGCCACCCTCTGGAATGTGGATACCATTACAGTGCTGGGGCCTGCGTGCCTTTGGCCTGGATGAACCCCTCAGCTCACGAGTGGGACACGGCTCTATTCCCTTAGTCACTTGGGCCATTATTCTTTCCTTAGTTGTTCATGGGTTTGTATATTGGTAGTGTGGGAAATGAGTGAATTTAAGATAGACTAATACAGTTTATCAACGATCTGATCTGTAGGTTCCTGAATTTATGATGTCACTAATCTGGATAAGAAAGATACAGGGCCAGACAACAAAGTGCTTCCAATGTTAAGCTGCAGTTGGGAAACTTTTCAAATAGTGTATATGAAAGTCTGATAAAGACGATCAAATAGTTACTTTTGTGAAGAATAGAAGCAAAGTCATAGAGTTTTTCTGAAAGTAAAAGGGGTTCTTAGTACACAAAAAGGTGTGACAGCCAGTCAGTTTCTATAATAGAAGCCTGACTACCAGCAAAATTTGCTACTACAATTAAAATTTTTCCTGACCTATTTTAAATCCATAGCTGAGGAAGTGAGGGCAAGAAACTTGGTGTGGTATTTGTCAGTTTAATTATGCTTTTTAAACGAATTCTGGATCTCACTTTAGTTTTATGTTCTGTTAGATGGATTTTGAACATTAGACAGAGAATTTTTGAGAACTTCAAACTGGAGTTGAGTTTTAGGGCTCTTTTATTAAGTAATGTGATTGGAAGGTTCAGCCCCACAAAGGAAATTATTAGCTTTGATGGTACACATTAGAAATAAATTGATGTGTTGGAAGAATTAAAAAGAAGAAACAAAGAGCAATTAGCATGTCAGAGTATCAGCTGACCTACCAATTACCAATGTAAATAAAAGCACCTTAAAACAACCACAGTCTGGTAAACATAGTCTTCTGGTAAACATTTACATGGGAGAAGATTGGAAATCCCATGCTGTAGTGAAAAAAATTAGAAATGTGTGCTAGGAATTAGGCACACTGATTATCCATGAGTGAACATTGAGGCCATTCAATTAGATTAGTTCCAAGTATTTAATATTTAATTAAAAATTATTTTCTTTCTAAATTGTGCAGGTAGGCCTTAAATCTAAAGGAAGCATTTGAGATATTTTTGAAATACCTCGTTGAAATTTCTATTGATTTCTGTAAGGAGAATGAACACTAAAGCAACTGGAAAGAGGGGAGGAACTGAAGCAAAGAAAGAGGTGATATCCAGGGGGAAAAATGACAGGTTGAAAGGAAAAAACAAATGAGTAAGCAAAGTAGAAGAAGACAACAAATATTTAAGTCACTCTCCAAGTCAGTGTGTATTTTAAATGAAGTTGTTCAGGAGTTCTTGCAGCATATTGTCTGCAGGGAAATTTGAATTACTTAGGAACAAAGCAGCTCCGGTGAGAGCGCACTGCAATGAGCTTTTGTTTACACTTTCTCTCTCCAGCCATCGCCCGGCTGGCGGCGCTGAGCAGAGCCGCGCATGGGCAGCCCCGGGCCGAGGGGGAGCGGGAACAGCCCCGGGCCGAGGGGGAGCAGCCCCGGGCCGAGGGGGAGCGGGAACAGCCCCGGGCCGAGGGGGAGCAGCCCTCGGGCCGAGGGGGAGCGGGAA
>VZUI01049674.1:0-106090 GCA_013401135.1 Cettia cetti
GGGGCGGGGGCGGCGCCGGGGGGGGCGGTGGCGGCTGGGGAGGCTGGCCCGGCCTTCTCTCGGCGCAGGGGGTTCCTGACGGGGAGCCCCGGCCCCGCGGCGCCCCTCGGGCACACCGGGCCCGCAGCCCGCGCCCTCCGCGGCAGAGGTGGTGCTGAGGGGCTGGCCCATGGTTGTTTTGTGTGAGCTGGGTCTCCTCTTTTTTTTTTTTTTTTTTTTTTTTTTTACTGACGCGGTTACATAAAAGGTCATTTTGGGAGCTGTCTTTGTCTTTACTGACCATCGCCCCATAAAGAAAGGTCCCGAGCAGGTGGCGGCTCTCCTGCTGGCACAAACTTGGAAGTCAGAGGCTATTTCAGCCCGGTTCCTCTCCCAGGTCCCCCCTGGCCCTGTGCTGTCCCTGCCGTGTCCCCAGGGTCCTGCCTTGGCGGTTGTCACACGGGTGGGAGCAGCGATGGCCGTACCCGCGGCTGAATGGCAGAAAAGCATCGCCTGCCCCAGCCCTGTGCCCCCGTACCTCCTGCAAGGCAGCCCAGGGCCAGCCTCGGCTCTGCGGGATTTCCCTGGCATGTGCCTCCACCCAGCCACTCATCTCTGCGGCTGGTGCGCTGCTGTGGCCTGGGGAGGGTGGCCCAACTGGGCAGCATTGCATCATGCCCAGCCAGGGTGTCACCGCTGGTGCTACTCACAGCCACTCACCCCTCCCGTGCGGCAGCTTTGCGCCGCATCCCTGACCCTTGGCTTTACCACGATTCGTTCCTGGCGTCGCCAGCTGGTTTGTCAGCTTTCCCATAGCACTGTGTTTCTCTCCAAACAATACTTCACCAGCAGCACAATGACCCCGACTGTACGTGCAAAGCCTCCTTGTTCTCCACCTCATGCTTCGTTCATACGTGTTTTGCTGACAAAGGAAAACAAATCAGTTCATGCTTCAAAATCTTGTGTTTTCCTTGATTTTGCATCCCTAGCTACCTTTCTTTAAGCAGGGTGTGTTTCACTGCATCCTTTTTGAGTGTTTGGACCACACTAGGGGCATTGTGGGTACAGCCACTAGCTAATAAATAATTTACATAAATTTCTTCAAGCCACAGCTGCCCGTGTAGATATGATAGTCATAACAATGTTGACCTCTTTTAGATTACAAAGGGAAATCCCAGGGGCTTCTCTAGGGGGAACCTAGAGAAACTCAGGGGGTTCTGTCAAGGATCAGAGTGGATGTTCATATGGAAGGAAAATGGCAGCACATTATGTGCATGAGTAATCCTTCATCCTGGGCAGAGCACGGGTGGAGTTCAATCCTGTGTCCAGATTAACATTCCTACAGATCCTGAAATGTGCTGTGAACTTGTTTTGGTTTTTAAGACATTCCACATGCCTGCAAAGTGGCAAGGTGAATTTGATGATTGCATCCTCACATGACATAATCTATAATGTAACAATTTGAACAATCAAAACATATAATTTCTAGAGCATGGAAGCTTGTCTTTGGCATTACTTTTCAGGGCAGTACTTTGTACAGTCAGCCTTACTTTTATTTGTAAAAGAGAGATAAGGATAATTGTTATCTGAGGAAAAAAATAGTGCATGGACAAGTACATGAAAATGTAAGTTTGTTGACTGACTAAACCCACCTCTGTTAGCAAAACAGGATGTAATGTCAGGAAACGATCAACAAAATACTTTCAGTGCAAACAATTCAAGCAGTGCTGAGCACTATCTCATCCTCTGATGTGCCCCTTCCTCATCAGAAGAGGCATGTCTCTACTTTCTCCCCTCTTTTCTCCCTGGGAAATTTAAAAATAACCCAAGACACGGCAACATCTGTTCTGTGAATCTTCAGGGAAAATACAGGAAGACTCACAATTGAAACTGGAGTGCAAGAACTTCAACCTAAGCAAAGAGCGGGGTGGGAAGTGGAATGAGAAAACAAGGCAAAACATGCTTTACTGAACCCATTGCCTGTATGTAAGGAGTATTTCCAGTTTACTTCCTAGGAAAATTGGATGAACCTCTGTAATTTCAGAATAACCGAGATTTTCAGAACACCAGCAACAGTGCGGATGGGTTGGAGCTGCCAAGCAGTCTTTGTTTAATAGCTGTATTTTGAGGCTGGGAGGGAGGGCAGAGCAGCTTTAGCATCACCCTGTTCCTCCCACACCTCGATGCACCAGGCAGGGCAAACAGCAGTGGAGGAGCCTCCATTCACAAGTGGCAACGCACAGGGGTGGGATGTCAGTGCTGCTGGAACTCGGGGCAGGCTCACATTGTACACACCCCAGCAAGAGGGTGTCTCCTGAGCAACCAGAGCTATAATAGCACCGTCTTAAATGTGCAAACTCCATGTTCTGGATGGCCTATCAGGAATTCCACAAGCATTCCAAAGGCAGATAGATCAACAATACAAAGCAGCATGACATTTTGACATTTGACATGCACATGCACCTCTTGGAGCTCTGCCGCAAAGATCTGACAATACTTCAGAGGTCCAAGGTGCCTTCATTCACCCAGATATTAAAATTGAACATTTTAATATGAATCCAGGTTGTTATGGACAGTAAACAGCTTTTGTAAATAAAGCTGCCATTTTTTTTTTTTTTTAAGATGTGTTACCACCATATTTTGTCAGAGCTGTTGAATGGTTGTAAGGAAGAATGAACTGGTAAAGGACCCTAGGTAATTTCTCAGAAAACCCTGAGAGTATATTAGGTTTTTGTTCAAAGAATGATTTGGGTTGGAAGGGACCTTAAAGATCATCTAGTTCCAGCCCCACTGCCATAAGCAGAGACACCTGCTTGACCAGGTTGCTCAGAGCTCCTCCATTCAGGCTGGCCTTGATGAATGGTAGTTTAAAAGGATGGGCAGGTAAAGGACTCCAGGTGATTTCTCAGAAAATGCCAAGGACAATACGTATGTTTTCATTTCAAAGAATATCATACAATGTCCTACTTAAATTTCAATGGAAGTGAATTCTTGTGTATAAATCAGCGGAGCAAACTTCAGACTATTCAATATAAACAGGAAAAGTTAAAGACTCTCCACTTGCATTAAAATATTCACTCCTGAGATGGTTATTCTTAAGTGTTAAGTATCATGACTACTAAGTTTCTCTCCCCACAATTTATGATGAAAAGTTAAATGTAAAAATCTGGTTTGACACTGATTTCAAGCCTTTACTGCATGCATCTCTCCAGATGGAATGATTGTGTTTGAATCATGCAGTATTACCTGGCTTCCCTGTGGATTACATGTGTAAAACACAACTGTTTTACACATCACATGTTATGGGTAAAGTTCTGTCTGTAAAAATGTCCATGGGCACTGACTTAAGTTCCAGGTGATGACTTAATGTGAGGCCAGAAGTTCATTTGCTTTACACTATTTTGTTGGCATACTCTAAGTGTATATGGGTGTGATGTAATGACACTGTATCTGTGTAATGTGGTCACGGTAAAATACCTCAGAGCTTGCCAGCAGCCACTCTTGGCATTTCCTAACAGCTGAGTACTCTGGTTTAGCACTTAGATATCCCCTAAAAATTATTTTATAGTTTTACAATCAGTTTCTGATAAAAACTAAAGTCACTGGCTATAAAACAGTTTTGGAATTACCCATGCAGAGTTTGCAAATGTGGCTATTGAAGCTGCCAGCACAATTTATCTATTATTTGTCCGGATAAAGAATAGCTTGCTCATATGTTTGCAAAAGAACCATTTTAATTTGGCTCAAGGTTGAGCAGCTTATGTTCAGAGAAAGAACAGGAAAATTTGCTGGGATTTTAGCAATAGTAGATGACGTTCCTTCCAGGATCAATCTTTGGTTTCTTTCCAAGCAGGCTTACTCTAGATAAGCACCATTCATTTCCTTATAATGTAAATTATTTACTGGAAATAAATGTGTAAGTCTTACTTTATCTGCACCCTTTTACTTAATGTTGTGTGCACACACATAATTCTCCAATTTTGACAGTAGTAGATCCTTTTTTCTCTCTCTTTCCTGCAGAATTTACATGAACATCTCTTTTGACTACCCATGGTTTTTTTTGAAATATTCTAACTTTTCCACAGGCCTCCTGTATTTCAACAACTTCATACAAGTTAGAAAAAATTTTAGACATTATGTTTTAAGATAAGAGTTCCTATTTAAAGTCTTCCTGTTTCCTTTCAATTTGTGAGTAGTTTTTTCTTTGACAACATGTTAGTTTAGGAAGATGGATAGTTTTGCAATTTAACCTCTAGCAATGTGTGACTGGTTTCTGAAGCTCCTTTTTGACTGGGAGTGAGTCTCTTGGACTGGCCCCATTTTTCAATTTCCTCTCCTTAAAGAATAATTCAATTAAGCAAACAGATCATTTTGAATTGTGGGTAGCTCCAGAGAACGAGGCTTGCATAAATAATAGCATTAAAGGAGGCAAGGGGAATCCCTCACTTGTGAACTTGCAATTCTTCTGAAGTCCACTGCTTTTTGTTTTACTTTTGTGAGTGAATTCATTCCATAAACACAAACGGTGAGGACAGGAAAATGAGATTATAATACCCCAGGGTAGCTGGAAGATATTCCTGGAGCCATCCCAGTATTTGAAGACAGATGGATTCCATTCCTGATACAACACGCCCCATGTCTCTGGGGAAAGAATTTTCTTTTGTTTCTGCCGAAGCTTCTCTTTGGCAAAGATATCACGGGCCCACTCTCATGCATATTTAAAAGGAGAATGGGCCCCACCAGTTTAGATGCAGCATCTGGAGGACAGGGAGGAGCTCTAGTGTAGGAAAGAGAATCCAGGAAAACCACACAGATAACACACAATACAAATTACTACAGAGTTGGCTTTTTTTAAATTTTAACTTTCTGCCCCCACTCCCCGTCGATGGACTCTGTGATCATCTACATGAAATTCCTTTCTGGGGATGAACACTAGGTGCCAAAAAAATAACCACAGGCTCATCGGAAAAACAGAAGTAGCCTGCAGTAAGTAGGTAACCAGTAGATCTCAGGAATAAAGCTGTCCTTCCCTCATGGAGCAGGGGCTACTCACCTGCAGCTAAATGAATTTTAGTATGGATTCAGTAATGAGATCATGGTACTGAGATCTTCTCATACTTCTAGCAAAGGGAATTTTGTGAGGTTACTAACTAATTTGGAAATCCTTCTGTAAAAGCCCCTGTTCATCTAGTGTGTTCATGACCAGTTACGTCCTGTTAAACATACCTTGAGGACTTTTTTCCCATCCCATTTCACACTCTTCATTTTAGGCATTTTTAGCTTTAGTTTTTGAGCCAGTCTTGGGAAATAAAAGTTTAAGAGGAATAAGTAATCCCCTTGAAATTCTAACACACCTTTGGGCAGGGACCAGAGGTCTGGCAATAACCTAATTCACAAAATATGGGGGTCCAGCTGTCTTACACTTCACATTGATGTAAGAAGTGAGAAAAGAAAAAAATATACAGAAGAAAAATGCTGAAAAGGAAGATTGCTAATGCTGCTAAGGTAGAAATGCAAAGCTCTTGCAGGAACCTCCCTCCTGTCTAGCCTTTACTTATCACTGTGGGTTTATTATACAGAAGAAAGAGTTTAATTTACATTTCTTATTAAATAAATCCACTCTCAAAGATGTGAACTCTGTTGTTGCTATCCATCTGGGCAAACCACTTAACAAGCTTGCTGGGGGACCACTGATTACTGTATGAAGAAATAATACTCTTTTGCCAGAAAAATAGGCTGCCAAAGCAGCACGTTGTTTCAGCTCTCTTCCTTTGCAGCACAGTTACACATACACTTGAACGCTACCAAAAGCACAGACAGACTCAAGTTGCTTCCCCATAGCCTCCCCAAATGTGGGATAACTAGAATATCTTAAACCTCTCCCTGAGTGCTTTCCTGCTAGTGAGAAGCCCTTGAGCTGGTTTTTACACCCACACCTAAATTCCACCACCAGCTCTTCAACTCCTTGTGGTAGGACTTTAGGTGCAAGATAAGGCAAACTTCACTGAGAAGTTAAACACTCACTGTAGCATGACGTCCTCTCCTGGCATGCTTATTTGGCCCAGAGAGTGCCAAATTGTCCAGTTCCAACTCAGCTACAAGATGTGCTAATAATCTGAATCACCTGTCTGTTCACAAACAGTTCTAGGAATTGCACTACTACTCAAATTATTCCAGAAAAATAGCAGGTACCAGAAACTGCTGCATTTTGCTTTCAGTGGCTTATAATACCTTCACTAACCTTTTGCTGCCCAGTTTAAAGTTTTCCAAATTAGGTATTTGCTGCAAATTGAATGCTAGCTAAAATGCTTCTGTTCACATTGCTAAAGAACAGTAACTTGGATCATACATTATTAGAAAGTTGCCCAGAGACTTGTAGCATAGTTTTAAATTTGGCAAGCAAGTGGTGCTTATGCCAGAGCTGTGCCTTTTGCCAACAGTCTTGAAATGCAACCAAATTTAGTGAAGCTGTGAACTTCTGCTAAGCATCAGGTGTGAGCTGACCTTGACCCCTGAAGCTTCATTTTCAAAACAGCACACCTGGAAATGCAGCACTCCCACGGCAGCACTGCCCAGTAATTGCTCTGCAGCATCAGCCAGGTTTGTCACACCAAGTACAGGAACTGAGAGCAAAGTCACAGAATCACAGAGTGACTGAGGTCAGAAGGGACCTCTGGAGGTTATCTGGTGCAACCCCCTGCTCAGGCAAGGACCCTTAGAGCCAGCTGCCCAGGACCATGTCCAGACACCTTTTTAGTATCTCCAAGGATGGAGATTCCACACCCATGCTAGTGCTTGGTCATCTTTATGGTAAAAATGTGTTTCCTGATGCTCAGAGAAAACCTCTTCTGTTTATGTCCATTGCCTCTGGTCAGTTTGTTACCAGCCTCCAACCAGATACTGTACCATGGATCACCACCTCCAGGTTCAGATATTCAGCCCTTAACACGGAAGAAACAGCAGTGGCCATTTTTCTGGAGTGTAGATTGAAGAACTGGGCTTAAAGACATGATAAAAAAATTAACAGATGTAAGAGCCAACAGAGACTGAAAGAAGAACCAGTACACAAGGGATCTCATGAGAGGTTTGTAAGGAGGGAAAACGACAAGGGACAAGTGATGCTTGGGTAAAATCCATAAAAACCAACAGAACAAGTTCTCCCCTCATATGTTTTCATCTAGGTAAGCAAAAAAATGACACACTATGACTGGTTATGAAGTAACAAAAACAAGAACTGTGGCATTAGTTCTAGGACTGACCATCATATACTGAAAATGGAAATCAGAAAAACCAAAGTGTGCACAATGCAAAACATGCATTAAGCAAGACAAACCTAAGTACTTAGAAGGAAAGAAAAACCCAAAAATTTCTAAATTGTATACGGAATCTTAATTTAGTCCACTTGCCTGTACAAACTTCTATGTGATCACACTTTCTTCAGATACCACTTCTTGCAACAGATGTTAAGTCTGTGTTTAAGGAACCTAAAATTTCAACTAAGAGCTATATGATTCATATTGCTCATGAGAATGTAATGGAAAAAAAGTATCCTTTTTAAAATCATCTCAATCATGTTTTTCAAATACATTGTTAGAGGAAAATTATCCATTTGGCAAGGTACTTACAAATATTTTCCAGCTGTCATTAGCTACATTCTTATTTTCAGGTGCCCAATTTGAGATGTTTAGGGTTAGATTTTCCAGAGTTTCCATACCCAGAGCTATCAAACAACAGCTCTATACATGCACAATTGAAAGCACTTCACTGTGTAAAGAACAGAGCAAAAAACTGGAAGACAGAATTAAACACTCACTTCACCGCTGGCTTCAGAAAATCTCAGGTCAATAGACTTTTAGTCTAGGCAAACAGTTCTCCTAACCACAAAACTGGTTTCTCTCAAGTAATTAAGTAAGCAGCAAGCAACTTTTTAAACTTACTTTTCAATGCTCAAAAATGAGAGCAGCTGAAGTGTAAATTCCAGCAGTTTAGAGTAGCTTGGCTTAGTTAAAACTAAAATGCTTTTGACATCTTCCCCTGAGCTCCAGCACTCAACTTGCAATATGGAGATAATTATATGGAGCAACTCTGGACAAAATAAGGGTGAAGCCAAGTTAACCCCACCTAGCATCTAACTGGCCTGAAAAATATTTCAAGAAACTATTTGAATTCAACAATGTCCATAAGAAATAAGGAACTTCCACTGATTCCACAAACTTGCTTTACACAGACAACCAAGACACAGGGATGCAAGTGAGAAAGCAAGTTAGAAATCAGGCTAACTATACTGCATTCAGGTTCATTAACCCTGTATGAAAGATGAAGAATAAGAGAGAGCAGAATGAAAAACTCACAAAAAGACTGGGCAGTAAGGTGTAGAGCCAAAAATGAGCTAATTAATTCATCCACAGAACACTGTCCTTGCAAAACAAAGACCTGGCTTCCATGGAAGGAAAAAAATTTAAAAAGCTGTATGACTTTTTAATTAAATATTGCATCATAAGCTGTCCATGCAAACACATTCAACACTTTCTTACAGACATTTGCTTAAAAATGTCTTCTTGATTCTCAAACCTAAACATTCATTTCCAGTGCAAATTCTGCTTGAAGTCTAGAAATTTCAGTGGTTTTATAGGATGGGAGGAAGCTGTGCAACTTCTCACGGCCTTTTCATGCCCTTTTGTAACATGGAGATAGTATTACAATATTGTTTACAAAGCAGTTTAAGTTTCAGGACTGAGAAATATTTAAGTAAAAAACATACTCCATTTGTTTGCATTCCAGTACAATTTATGACCTATTAAATGCCATTTTCTGTGAGTGTTCTTTTGGGGTTAGCCTGAATTTTTTGTATTGCAGAATTGACACACATATTACTGATGTATAGTATGAAATAAATTTACTGGCCTGAAGATGCAAATATGAAGTTCTATAGAACTAAAATAATTACTGCTTTCAGTCTGCTACATAAACAGTGAATTGATCAAAGCCAGATTGGATGGGTCTCTGAGCTGGTCTAGTGGGAGGTGTCCTTGTCCACAGCAGCTGGGTTGGAACTAGATGATTCTTTAAGGTGCCTTCCAACCCAAACCATTCCATGATCTTAAATCTTTAGATCCTAGAAACTTGAAATTCCAAACAAAAGTATTTCCTGAGTTCCTATAATTAATGTCATAGGTTTGGTCCAATGTATAATAACGTCCCTGCCCAGGCTACTACCACATTTCTTACATACATGTAAGGATATGGAAAACAGGCTAGTTTTTAAAAATTTAAGTTAGGAAGGAGAAGCCTGATGTAAACAGGCACAGTCACAGAGCTGGGTTTAAACATTTACATCTGGAAGACAATGGGGTAGAGGTTTGCTAACAGTCTGCAAACTTCTGCTGTGAGACAGCATGGGTATCTTTAGTTATAGTATATTTAGTTGACATCAGTGTATGTGCAAAAGTAAACTAAGTTCCTAAACTCAGAAATATGTTTAAACAGATACAGCTTTGTGTAAATAGTTGATAAATTTTCCTAAGGTACACCACTGAGGAAATCTAACATGTTTTAATCTCTGGTGTTTAGGCCAGAATCTACACAGACTGCAGGCAGGAAGCTCAGGCTGGGTGGAACACGATGCTTTAAGTGGATCCTCACAGCTTATGGGGAAAAATACTCAGCTGAATCAAACTAGTCTGGTTCCCACTGCCCTTATCCAGTCAGCTTACAGTAGAACAAAACCTAGTCCTGAAAATGGAACTTTTAAATATCTTCTAAAATTATGACACTGTGCAAATGGACAGATGTACAATGTGGATTTGACTATTCTATTAAAATAAATCATTTATTTATACAGTATATTCAGCCCCATTGCTGCAGATATAAGACTCTTTTATTTAAAAAATTGCAATTTTTTTTTCCCTGCCACTGCTGAATTACTTACCTGATGATTGTCTGGGGGAAGTCATAGCCCAAAGAACTCTAGAGGGTTACATGACTAATAACCATTAAGAACTAAGAAAGAAGAATGGAAGACAAAAAAGAAAAAAGGCAGGTAAGTCAAGTCTGTCTCATTTGCTAGAAATTGGATACTTTTAAATCCAGATAATCTTCTGTTCATATATATTCATGTATGAACATAGCTTATCTATCTTTTTAAGCATCATGCATTGCAAATAGCACTGCTTACTCTCCCCTCCAAGAACATCAACTGTGAGTCTAACAGGAAAAAAAAAAACCAAACAACTAAGGGAAAAACAAACAAACAAATGGGAAAATATAAACAAGCAGAGAAACAGGCTGGTTGTTTGAATCTAGGTTGTGGCTAGCAATTACTCTCAAAACTGAATAAGGAATCCCTAAGGAATGGTGTACATTACCCAGTTTCCTTTTGTAACCACAGGGTTGCACAACTCCAAATGCAAATTTGTTAAAAACAAGCAAAATCAAGCTTGTAAGAAAACTACAACATACCACAACTGAGGGAACAAACACCTTCTGGATTACATCTTCCCTTAACCAGACTGGATCTTAGAAAACAGACATCTTTCATCACATCTTTGAGCAAGCATTATTGAGCTAAGCAGAAAGGATTTACTTCAAAAGTATGGTGATGAAAGGTAAGTAAAATGGCTGTTGCCTCTCTCTTAACTGTTTCAAAGCTGTGGTTTGTAACATCAGCTCTCCTTTGATTTCCAGAAGTCGATAAGGAAAGTCAAAAAACTGGGAGAAGTACCTTTGTGAACCCAACTCACTGCACAGAGGTTCTTTAGGGGTACTGAGTATGCAGCACTGAAGAAAGGCTTAAGAGTGTAGTACCCAAACAAAAATAAAATCTTTTATCAGACTCCAGTACCTCTCACCATTCCCACAAATCAGGACTGCAAAGAGCAAACATCTTTTACCAACTTCTGTTCATATGCTGAAATACAAGTGTCATATTATCAATATAAAGCTTTAACCAGTGGCCAAAAATATATTCTATTTAAAAATCAGAGGAGAAAAAAATGAATTACTAAATTAAGGAAACTGATGCTGTTTGTTTGTAAAAGAAGTCTAGTATTTCAATCTCCAGAGGTACTATATTAATAGAAATTTAAAATCATACATGTTCTGCTTTACTCATTTGCTATGCAAGACATGAAAAAAATGAAAATCAACAGCATATTTTCCCCATCTTGCTTGATTTTTCACCCTTTCTTTATTGAATGTTTTGGAAGTCAGATTCTTTCAAGACAAGACTGTAGTGCAACCTCAAACATCAATTCTGTTCAAAGTCTCTGGTCTTTAAAGAGTGCGCTCAGTTTCTCAACAGGAAAAATAGAAATGTCACAAGGGACTACTTAGATGTCTCTTCTGCTTTTGCAGTTATCCTGCAAATGTGCACCACAAGTACATGCATTTTTTATGCTAAGTAATCTAAAGCCTTAATAAGAATTCTTAACTGTTATTCTACCCAACCTGAAAAACAATACAAGCAGATACATTTAATTAGGTGGCCATCTGATCCCTTACACTGCAGAATGCAGTCAGGCTACTCTTAATGCACTTGTAATCCTCAATCGTCTAAAGAAATATGCAACATATATTTTCCATAGAGTGCATGTGTTGTCATGTAATTATTAAATACACTTATCTAGTCCCCACCCTACTAGCTTCCACTGAATAAACCTGATTCAGAAGGCACTGATAAAACCTGTTAAGATGGCAAAACATTGCAGCATTGCCCACCATCATGTTAATAAAAAAACACTTACCAAGCACATGCAGTAGTGAGCTTGTTAAACCAAGTCAGGAAGGTCTTAAATAACTCATTCTTAATTCTGTAGGGTTTTTTCTATTAACGTCACATTTTATTAAAAAAATAAGTTTCCTATATTTAACATGTGTATTAACTTGCTGTATGTGACTGAAGATCTTGAGACTTTTGACACTGAATGATAGCAAATCCAACACTTCCTTCACAGCTTTGAAAAAAGGTAAAAGGGAGGGAAGATGAAGGGGAGGAAAGAGAAAGGAAAAGGAGGAAGCACCAGGCCATTCACAGTAAGAGAACCTAAGTAGTTCTACAGCATCAAAATATGAACCTGCATCACAAATATTAGAAAAAGGAAAGCTACTATATCAATGAAATGTGATATATTCCATATAATTAAAACATACCATTGGGAAAGCCTAGACTAGGAAGGAATACATTCTATCTGCAATTGTCTCTCTTCTATTTCAAAAGAATTATTTTCCTTTCCTCTCTTGTATAAACTACTATTCCAGTATGCCAGTTGCACTAAAGCCAGATACACAAACCCTGCGTTTCCACAATCTGGAACTATTTTATCGCTATTTTCCCCCACCAAAGGCAAGAATACTGGATAAAAATTTGAAGGAGGAAACAACTCAGAGGTGTGCACATTACGTATTTAATTTGTAGTCCAGGAAATTGCCCCCACATTCTTTCAACAAGAAAACTGCAGGAGTCAGCTCTAACAGAACACATGTATTTGGTGCTTACATATTCTCCATGGGGCCCAAGGTTTATGCGAGAGAAAGCAGGGAATGAACAACTCCCCTAAATCCCACAGTTACCTGTACAAAAGATTAGCAGCCCACAGTTGTACTGCTCTATGTGCAACCACTCTGCCTTGGTGAGAGAAGCCCCCTGTAAACAGAGGGTGTCACAGAGAGTCCTCTGTGCAGGAATGCCCTGGAAGTAACGTCATTAGCAGCTGTATTTTCAGGGTTTAGTGAGAATGAAACTCATGGAGGCCATGAAGCATTGGGTTAGACTTGATGTTGTGTACAAAAATAAAATCTCAAGGGGCCCAGAGTTCAGCTAATGAACTCTTTGCTGCTTCTCTTTGGGAGAAGGGAATGGTGAAACGGCACTCCCAGTAGAAAAATCAGGAGACAAAATATTATCTGCAAGTAGAGATAAAAGATCCCTCTCTACTCCCACGAATTCCTTCCTGGGAAGTGACATTTTCTGGTTCCCTTCAAAGTTATCTGTATTAGCAGAAAAATGAAGATATATATCCTTGCACAAATCTTTTCTTACTCTTTTCACTTCAATGCCAAAGCCTTTCTAGAACAGGGATAAAAGGCTACATTTGCAGTTTAAGCAACAATGACATTTTAGATTGTTGTAAAATCAAAATACACTGGAAATATCCAAGCAAGTCCCTACATTAGTCTGATGCTACCTAAAGCCAAGAACAAACAAGCACACAATGAACACTGGTATTTTGGTTTTTTGCATGGATATTAGAAAAAATAGTAATCATACACTTTTTTCTTTTTAAATGTTCATTACTTAGATAAAGCACATATGAATGTAACATTCAGAATTGTAACATAGAAAATGTAATGTGGGCAATCTGCTGTTCCAAGTACACTTACCAAAATACAATTTTATAATGAAGAAAGTCTCAAAATACACCTGTACAACAATTGGGATCCACAAAATATGATTTAATAGAGTCACTCAAGATCACTTCATTGAAACCACTTTTATAATACTGTTTGAAGAGTTACCTCTGGTCAAAGAGCACTCTCCCCCTTTCCCTAGCCTGTCCCACTAAAGCAAGGGTAGAATTGTTGCAATTGCAATGCATATCTTCTAAACCCTCAAATCTGGAGCGGTCCTATGAGCTATGACACTGCCTACACTTAGATACTGGGAGGATGGGACTCACCCTCTCAGAGGCCATGGTACATTGAGACACTTACCCATATTGTTTGTAGCGCAAGCAGAATAATCTTGTAAAGGGCAACTAAATAGGGTCAAAATATGAATTAATTATTTCACTACCAAATCATTCCCTATGTGTTACTTAAGCATGTAACATTAAAACTTAACTGAAAAAGAAAAAGGTAACCATTTCATCCTATATTTTCTTTATTTCCTTTATGTTTAGAAGTTGCTATTTAAGTTCTATTAACAGAAATACATAACAAAAGCTCCCTATCAAGTGGAAAAAAAGTAATTACAAATGCTGAAAAAATTGGCCTCATTAACATATGTACAGACTCACTTAATACACATCTTTGTGGGAATTAAACCATTTTATGACACACATTTATACAGGCATTAAACATTCCCAAATAACTTTGAGCAGAGAACACGCCAAATCTTTAGTCTGGGTAGACAAAAATGTAGGTTTCAGTTTTGATTGTGGAGCTAACATGCAACAGATACAACATTCAGTCTGAGCTGTTGTTGGTAAGTTGTTCTGTCTTCTCCTGCAAAATTGAATTTGGGTCTTTCTGTCCCTTCTTGTCCTTGTTCTGCTGTTCCTGGAGCGTCAGGATTATTTTTCGAATTTCTTCTCTTTTGGTTTTCATTCTTGGGCGTGGAAACCAGTCTGTTAAATTCATTGGTAGCTCAAAACTCAAAATGGGATTCTGAAAAAAAAAAAGGTCATTTGGATATTACAGTAAATAGTTATAACCTAAATGAACTGAAGAAAACTATAGTGAGGAAAAGTACATTCTTCCTCACTTCATTCCATGAGCATGGAACAAAATTTCTACAATTTCTGTGTTTTGTATGTGTGTAATTCTGGTAAAATAAATCATGATTCAGTATGTTGCAGACTAAAATCCATCCAGACCACAGTCCTGATTATAACAATGCCTGAACAATCTACTGTGTTTGCTATATCTTTTAGACTAAGCATTTCTCTGCATAAATGTGTAAAACTCTAATTAAAAAAAAAAGTTAGAGAAAAAACTTCCTCTTCTTATAAATGTTTATGATCATGACCAACTAGGCAAGACAGATTTAGATTTCACCCTAAAAAACAAAGTCCCTGCCTACCACCAATGCTTTCTATACTTTGTTTTCTTGCTAGGCATCATTCATCCAAAATATTACGATAATTATTATTACAAGTATTATCTACTCTTCTTCAGTGATACTGTACAACAATTCCACCCTAACCAAATGACAATTTGAGGAATAGTGCTGTCTCTCAAAGAAATTCCTCCCTTTCTATACTCCAGTTTACATCATCAGGGTTCTTTAAGAGTAAATTACACTCATCAGTAAAGTACGATGAGCAAGGCTGCTTGTGAAAAAAAAACTAGTGACATTCTGCACAGGAACATGTCAGTGCTGCACTCTAAGGTGTTTCTGTGTCTGCTCAGCGCGGGGAGGACACGCAGTGCCACGGTGAGAGGCCGGCTCCGCAGCCCCTCGCCCCGCAGGCTCTGGGCATCCGGCGCTGCCCCTCCCGCAGCGGCCCCTGGCGGCCCCCAGGGCACGGCCGGCACGGAGCGCTCGGCATCCGGCTGTGACAGCGCGCCGGGGCGCTCCTCACGGCTCACCCACCCTGACCAGCGAGTCTCGGCTTCAAAAGACACACATCGTCATTTCAGTACTTCAAATAAATCCACAAAGAACAAAAAGATGCGCCTGAACAGCTCACAAACATCAGATTAAGCACCTACTTCCACATACTCTCCATCAAGTTTGTAGAGCTGGCGCAAAATGAGACTGTGGGCAATTTTCCAAATACGAAGCAGCTGAAATTGTTCGCTGAGTAACTTCAAGACAGTCTAGTACTGTGCAGCCAGCTCAGGTTTTCCCTCTCCACTGGAGTTACTTCGGAGAATATCCTGTGGTTTGCTCTCTGACACATGTATGTATCGTGCCTATTCTCTGGTGGACAAAGCAGCTGCACGCTGGCAGACTAGGCAGGACAAGGGAATCAGCCTGACATAATCCAGCGATCAATTCACAAAAAGGAATGGGTTAAGATTAATAAAACTTGGTTGCTCCTTGTATCCCCAGTGAACAAAGCAGGAGGCACTTGGTTATGGTTCTAAGCTCTCAGGAACTCATTGGTAAAGCGAAGCTTTTGCCTTCCATTTGCATGAGTGCATACTGCTAAAGCTCTTGTGTAATGTTCAAATGAAGGGAGGGCTGAATGGATAAACTGCCAGCTTTTCCAGGAAAGGGTTAGCTACAGAAGAGTTTAGAACAATGCTCTAAAGCACCAGGGATTCCAAAGAGTTACTGTCCCATGCAGGCAGCAATCTCACTTGATCATCATTTCTCTGCCCAGTCTAGACCAGAAGGTGCTAATGCCTCCACTTGTGAAAGGAGCTCTAACTTGAAGACCAAGTCAGCTTGCAAGTAAGTATACATTCAAACAATTCCTTCAATGGAAACAAGATTTGGCATTTAGCTGTAATGATTTCACTTACATGTTTTCTTACAAGTCAAAAAATACCCGGAAAAGAAGCATAAACCCCGTACCTGTGTCACATTTCTGAATTTAAACAGTCACAGTTCTCAGGGGAAAATGATCAAGCTTTTTGTAGTGCATTTGTAGTTTAGATTTTGAACTCAAGCTCCTAACTGGATAATTTTAAAGGGTACACAGCAGAATAACAGAAAGGAAGACTCTAAATGTGTTTTCTTTAGAATCTTTCAGAAAATTTTCATGGCTTATGATTTATTTTATGTACTTACAACTAAAAAGGATAATTAGTTTATTTTCAAAAAAGTTACTGTGTGTTTATGTATAAATTAGTTTATAATGCATAATCTCAATAACAGGTATTGAGCTACACTAGGAGCTTTTTATAGTTGTAATCATTTTCACAGCTTATATTTGATTGCTGCAAGAATCAAAAATAGCTTAAAGAACATACGTACCTCAAAAAAACTCTCTACATACTGGAGGATGTACACTCCACAATCACTGAAGTTGTTCTGCTGTGGCACTTTTGGGTTGGAACCTTTCATGACATCTTTGGAAAAGCTTCTTTTGCTGCCTTTCCTGACTTCCCATTCCACCTCTAAATATCTACAATAAAAGACCACGCAAATTAAAATAGTTTAATTCCTTGAAGAATTAAAAAAACCCAAACCGAACAACCCCAAAACACAAAAACAACAACCAAACCTAACTTAAAAAACAAAACAAAACAAGACAAACTAAAAAAGCCCCAAGCACCAGATAGGAAACTTACTCCCTTAGTGTTTTCACAACATTTGACCGGGAAGGGCCTCTCAGTGAGTCCATAAGCAAAATGCAGGGCCTAACAGAGAACACAAGTTTTAAGTACACAGTATTTTACAGCAGCTTGAAAAACACAACATTACACGGAACTAGTTTGTGGGGTGGCCTTAACAAAATTAGATCAATACTCCAAAGTTCTGCCAGCACTGCTGTGACCTTCTCATTGGGATAGCTAAATGGCAAGTTATCTCTATATTTAACCATACACTAAGTACACTTAGGAATATACTTAGAAAATGCAGTTCTGTCAGACAATTTCTTACAGTTGCTTAAAACACCTTCAGGGGTCTAAAGCTCTTTTAGGTGCACAAGGTATCTGGGATACTGGTAAGAGAAAGTAAGGGACAGAGCCCACAAATGTCCTGCTGGAGCAGCAGCTTAAGGAGAGATGGGACACTTCACAGCACACTAGAAGACATTATTAGGAAAGCATATTCAAGAATGATCCCAGCCTGAATATGAAATGTAGCTGGTAGTTACACACAAAACACCCATCAACTCTATTTGGAAGACTTTAAAAAATAACGTATCTATAACCAATATAAGTCTGCTCAAGTCCTCTCCTGTACAGTACAGATGGTGGTACCCTATCAATCGTCCTAAAGCACACTATTTTTCCACAAGCAGAGCAATCTTATCAGCCACCTTACATGCAGAATTTCAACATTATATGTAGTATGTATTTTGAGGGATAAATACATGCAATTACTTTTCATAAAACTCTGTTTTTTCTTATCTAACAATAATACATATACATTCAAAGAATCATTTGCAGAAACTTCAAACTAGTAAATTCAGACAAAATATAGGCATGCATTTACGTATAGGTGTGTTTGCATTTATAAACTAATTTACACGTACGCAATTTTTTAGGCATAAGCATATAATCACCTGAATAGTGCTTGCTTGTACTTGTTTTAATTTCTGATAAAAGTATTTATATAGGTATTGCTCTTTAAAAAAGCATTCAATGCTATTTAAAATGCTCTTCTAAAAAATGTAGTACTTTGCAGGGGGAAGAAGTGACAATCTTTTCAAGGCAATTTTCTATTTTATATAGAAGTAAATTTAAAATATGCTAATAGTAAAATATTTAATGACTTTTGATACTTAGCGTCAAAGATGTTATGAAATTTCAAACTGGATTAAAATACTGTCTGCTGGGAAGTATTATGTACAGATAATGTCATCAAAATGGGACAAATTTAGCCAAGCTATAATCAGAAGCTCATAAATATTCTTAAAACATACAATACAGATGGACTTTTCCTTGAAAAGATACGAAGTCCCATATTCCATAACATCTATAAATCTGTAATTCTATTCTGCCTCCTAGGAATGTACTGGGAGTGCACTGTGAAAGTCTTTACCTTTCTAGTAAACCTTGTATTCACAAGAAAGGAAATACAAAAATAGATAAATTTTAAACAAAATACAAAGGCAACTGTCAAGACAGCAGTAGCAGTAACAATATTTCTGGTTTTTGAATCATGCATCTGTCACACCATAATGCAAAGTCAGTATTTACTAAGAAATTATTCCTGGGTTTCAAATACTAAAAAAGAAGAGTTTTTAAATCCAGAACCCATAAAAATATTTTTAGAAGTGTGGAACACCTTTATTAGAGAAAAAAAAAAAGACAATAAAGAGGAACAGCTACAACACATTTAGATAAGAGAAGGGGGCAGTTAAAAATTACTCCCATTTTCCTTTACTAATATCAATAGTGATAAAGGTTTTCTTCACTATTAATTTAATTATTTAATTTTAAAAAATGAATCTGCTTTTTAATATAGGATACATTTAAATATACTTCTGCACCTTGTTTTTGTAGGAATCCAAGTGCAAAATATCAAAGAACAGCCTTATTGGAAGAAACAATCTTCATTTACCTGATGTTGCACACAGGCTTAACAGAAAGCAAAAAAACTATGATTTCACTAGTAGTTTCATTCAATAAATTTTCTGCTCACCGAAGATTTTAATAAAAAATTCTCTCTCAAACCCTAGCATCATGCAGATTAAAGTACTTGAAGATTCATGTGAAGATTCATGTATGGCTATTTCTCGTAATTACTGTGTTTTATATTTCATAAGTTTCTATGAAATTTCCATCTTAACTATTTTAATACTTACTGTTTGCAGATAGTTGGCTTCAGGTACCATTGTCCCATTTCTGAATTACAGTTATCATCTACAAGGCCACCATCATCACTACTGTCTTCCTACAGAAGCAATGTGGTTACAGGTGTTTAAAAGCTAATATTGATTTTTCAAACAGATGCAAAGGAAATTATTGTTACACTTACCATTTTCATTCAAGACCAATAACTAAGTTTTATAAAGAAATGATACCTTTAATTTGAAATGATTCACTGTTTGTTAAGTTGACCAACTTTTAATCGCAGTGTCTGAAATTCATGCTAGAGTGATATGGATGGAAAACTGCTCTCTATTTATGGACTGTGAAACTAGAAAAATGCAACCAACATTTTTAAAACACTGCTGGCTTAAAAGAGGTGAATCTCCATTATTTGGTTATAATCCAAATTATCAATACTTTTCCTTGCCAGTGAATGCTAGAAACTTGCTTGGCAGTTTCACGTATGTTATCTTCTAGGTGAAATGAGACAAGATCTGCAACAAGCTCAGAAATAATATTTTTCTCCAAAATGCAAGCTTGATTCTTAGGGTAAGGAAAATTAAACAACCATGATGCACAGGATTATGGATTGCAAAGACAGTCATACCACAAGCCTGGAAATATCCTCTAGCTTCTGTCTTCGAAACTGATTGCTACAAAGGTTATGGAAGTTTTATGAACAAAAGCACCAAGTTGTTGTACCTAGAAGAACCCCAGTGATCCATAGTTTCTTACCCTTCCATTGAGTTCAGTATTACTACCACAGACCACTGCGTTACGGGGAAAGAGGTGCTTTCCAAAAATGGGAATCCCTGTACCAGCATGATCTGTGAACATTTTTGTTAGCATTGTGTACATCTCATTAACACACAGGATCCTGGCACTGAAATCCTCAAGCTATACCATGAACATGTTATAGTATTAGAAACTACTGCCTAGCTCCTTGCACACTTGTTCATTCATGTTGCAGACTCAACTCCTTTTTTGGCAGATGAAAAAGTTGGTCCACTCAGCTTGTCATGGCCATTTCTACACTTGCTTAATGCATTCCAGAAAATATCAGTGACAGCTTCATCCTGAATTAAGTTCTAAGCTACAAGGCATCTAAGGAGCTTGGAATTTGTTCCTTTTCTCCAGCAATGCAGCTGGCCATGTGCTTGCTTCCCTGCCTTCGTGACAGGTATTTCGGACTGGAATACTGTACTGCTTGTTCTCCATCTTCTGGAAATTCTAACTGCTACAAAACAGACAGGCAGTTCCATCAGGCAAAACTCAGAATGTTTGCACAAGTAGCATGACAGGAGAGGTGGGCTAAATTCAGCTGAAAAGCACAATTGGGTTTCAACATCAGCTGGAGCTTTTGTATGTGTGTACACATATACTATTTGGAAGTCATTACAGATAGCTGCAGACTGTAAATTAATAGTTTGTTCTGGACTCAGAAGTCCAGAAAAGGTCATACACCTGGAACATGAGCAGGAAGGCCAATCAGGAACAGCAAATGTGTAACTTTTGGCCTGCTTGCACTGAACTTACACTCATGGAAGCAACAGAGCTATGGAATAATGTCCTCACACCCAGCACTGAGTCAGTCAGGGACGTTTTAATATTCAGTCTTTCCAAAGCTTTTAAATCTAAATGTTTTCCAATACGAACAAGAACAGCACTTGATTATAAATCCATGCTGTGTAAATCTGATTAGAAAAAGCACCAATGAAACAAAACAATAGAGTAGCACATACTTAAAAATGTGTCTGGTTATATCCAGGAAATGCAGCTGAAAGAAGAGTAACTTGTTCTTGGGTTTAGTAGATGAACATGGAGTGGGGGAGACAAAAGATAGAAGTGTATTGACTTTCAGTGTTCCCACTAAAATCACTGTGCAATATTGCCATTACACGAAAGACTCACAAAATTAAATGCAGGTTCAGTACAGCAGTTTTCTATTAAAGAGCTAAATGAACAAATGTATAATCTTCTCTGTCAGCTAACCTGCAGATTTTTGTAGGTAACCAGTGCTTTGGACTTGACAATTGTAAAGCTAAGTAGCTTTAGACAAAGCACATTCACAATTTGTATACTGCTTTTAAGCTGTCCATTCAAAACACAACACAACAGTTCACATTTCCTAAATAAAATTGCTAAATTCTTTACCTGATTATCTTGGTCTTCAGAAAAATCTATTAGCTCATCTTCATTTAGTTTATTGCCATCAGCTGAGTCTTCACTATAGTTTAGTCTGATTTTGTGCAATCCATCTGTATTAATCATAGACAGCAGGATATTTAAACATCAAATACTATGTCATCACTGAAGACCAAACTCATTTTAAATACCTCAAATTTCCTCAGGATTGCTCACAGTAACTGTGATACTGTTAACATATTTTACTCATACATATGAACAAAAGTGAAAAGCTTCTTTTAAGTAGCACAATAGAAACTATTCCTTATTGTGTGAAATGCCTAAAAAAAAAAAATTTGCAACACCTAGACTAAAACTCACTATGAAACTTCCCCATAGTTCCATGGAGCCTTTATAACAGTCTAAATTGGTATTGCTACCAAAATGGGCACTCTGATATGCTCTCTAAAATAACCATTTATTCCTATCCCTAGCTGGTTCCTTTCATAACACCAAATACATCCATACACACAGTGGATCACACTGAAAAAGGTAGTCACTAGCTTATTATTTTTTCAACTGCAATAATCTCCTCCATCAGTTTACTGTGCAGATATATGAAGACTTGTGCTGGTAGAAGGGAAAAGGCAGCTTGGGAATACACGGTTAGGGAGGGCAGAACGAAGGATCAGCTCTCTTGAGAGCAGCAGATTAGAAATATTTCACAGTTTGTTACATAAAAAGATTATCTGTAAATTCACTCCCAACAACCTCTATATATTTAGTCACATATTTAGTGGGGAACAGCATGAGAAGAAAGAAAGATTATGACTGTTCTAGCTATACCTGTACGAGGAACAAATAAAGACAGGTACAGGCTCACTAGTCTCACTACTACCATACAAGACTTCAGAACAGATTTTGATGGAAAAAATGGTAAATTGTGGGAATAAATGAAGAATAAGTAATTCATGCCAGCAAAACTCAAAATCTTCCAAGAGAGGGGCTATGTAATATGTCTAAACAATGACAAAAATAAAAGTATTGGTGATGGTGTCATTGGAGGACATATTACCTATTAAAGGAAACTAGGATTTCTGTAAGAACAGTAAATAGGGCAGTGAAGTAGCTATTAGGAAAAAAAAGGAGAACATCTGCATTTGAGAATATTTCAAAAGAAATGTTAAGGTAACACTTTGGAAAGAGGTCACCAGCCAAGATCCACAGGGACAAACTTGGGAATTAATCTTACTCAGTACCTTTGAAAAGACCTTAGCATAAGAAGTAGGTCATATACTAATGTGACTTAATGCTGACACACTTTTAAAAGGTAAAAATTGGTATTGAGACAAATCACATCTTGTTCAACATCTGAGCAATAAAAAAAATTATTAGATAAGTAATAAAAATAGATATATTTTGGATGACTTCAAAGTTATTTAGGTATGCACTTCTACAGATTCACAAGTTCAACACCAGGATTTAGTATGAGATCAAGCCATCTCAGTTTAGGGGCCCATGTATAGTTAGCACCTAGGGTCTCCATGTTAAGAAACCATATTTAGAGCACAGAGCTACTGAACTGAACAGCTACTCTGTATCTGCTTTAGGATGAGAAGAGGAAGTCTCTTGGCTTCAATGACTACACTATCAGAGAGGCACCCTTGGTCTGTGGAGATATCCTTGGATATCCAGGACTTACAGATGGATTTGGCACTGTTAAGATCCACACCCTTCTAGAGTTGCTCAGATAACCCAACGCAGAATGCCTATCTTCCATCTGGTTGAAATGGAAGTTTAAATATCTAAATTCAGCACATCTAAATTCAGCTGACTAAACAAATCCTTCAGGTCAATCTCACCCTTAAATCAGAACTCTGCCCCCTGACAACTTCCGCTTTAATGAAAGGTTGCAGCATCTTCAACAGTTGAGCAAGAGAGTCTGAGCATTCAAGTTAGAAAGAGAATGACCATCAGCTGCCAATACAACGCAGCCAGAAAAAAACCACAAGAAATGTAATCCTAAAAAAAATTCTGTCATAAAGCACATTCCAATTACAGACAAGCAACAGTAGCAGAATCCAAGACGAGAGACCACATCATAGTGCAGCAACATCATAAATGGTAACAATCACAAATAAAATGAAAAATTGACTCAGGAACACATCTACATGCACCTCCAGTACCTCTCCAAGACCTTCCAGGAAACAGTGACAATATTATCACAAATGAATACATTTAGAATAGAAATTAGTCCTGTTTACATCCACAGAAATATTGAAGTTGAAATGGCCTGCAGTATACAGATTAAACCATATGATTGGTAATGGTTTCAGAACTCGTACTATAAAGTATACAATTCCTTACTGCTTAAACTAATTCAGTAGGAATACTACTGGTGACTAAAGTAAAAGTTTTTGCATAATCAGATGTTTCATAGCCTATGCCTTAATGAGATCCAAATATTCCAGTGAACAGAGAAAACAATCTTTTTCTAATTCCTTCACCTGCCTTTACAAGTATGCCAGCTCCTTTGTTCACTTGGGTACAAACATGATTGCAGATTGGTGAGCGCAGTCTCCACAGCAGCGATGAATTGAGAAAGCCTCTCTAAATGTAACACAGTGGTCATAGAGGAATTTTTTTTTTTTTTTAGAATTATTTTCTTCTTACTCTTTCTACATACTTTATCTGGACATTAAAGCAATGAATAGTGTTGAAGCAAAACATCAAATGATAAAAGACACCAATATTAAGGCTGCTCACATCATCTTAGGTCAGTTTTTCCCCTGCATATGTTATAAGGATCCAAGGTTAACTACTATTCTTTCCTTAACAACTGCAGTCTTGAGGGATGCAAAGTGATATCGACAAAATTATTTTGTTTGAAAAAAGCTCACAGAAATGGAAAATTAATCTGATTAAGGAAAAGTGTTTTATCTCCAGCCCTTTATCTCTCTCCATGAGAGTTAATGTCAATAAAGCCACAAAAACTTTTTAAATGCAATGGCTATGAATTACTTTCATAGCAAGCACTTGAAGTTAAGCTATATACTAAACTTTAGAAGTATGAAGTTTACACCATTGCAGAAGTAGTAGCAGATCTGAAATCTCCAAATATTTCATTAAAATGTGAAAATTTTTACAATTACATACCCATTGATTGGCTAGCAGCTGTGAATTCACCCTGTATACCATTTTCATCCAGTGTTCTATGGTCTAGTTTATGGCATGCTGATTCCACAGTGTTAGGTTCTTCCACATCACTGTCTATTTGATTCAGTTTTTTGAAAGCACTTTTTCCCCTACAAGGACTTCTTCTACAACACGAAGATTCGCTGTCCTCTGTTTCAGTGTTTGGGTCGATTAAAGCTGTACTGTACTTTTTGGTAAACGTCTTCTTTGCTGTGGACTTGGAAGGCGAGTTTTGTGCATCTAATTCATTTGGCAAAGGAGATGGTGTGCTGCTCTCTCCATCTGAAGAGGAGGATTTCATCGGCATTGCAGCGTTTTCATGATAATGGGGATTTGGTTCGTATTTGGGTTTTTCTAAACCAGGAAAACAGATAACAGCCAAAAACCAGTGGGCGCTGCAAAGGAAAAAAAATACATTAAAAATCTGCAATAATGCTCCCATAATTATTCAAAGATAAACTACATTAGCTGTTCATTTTTCTGACCAGGTTTTACTCAAGCCTGCACAGGCTTCTGTAAAAAAAGTACTATTTCTCTATGCAAATAATCACCAACATATTAATTAACATGATGCAGTAACATGAAAACAGGTGCTGTCTTATTTATTTCAATTTGCTCACACTTTATACATTTTTCTTTCTCTGAACTGAAGCTTATTTCTTTTTTAACATTTTCTTCATTAATGCATGAATTAGAGACTGTAGAGTTCATGTTTTATGGTTGTTTGAAATTTTCTAATAGTTCAGTACTAGCAACACAAGTAGTCAGATCTAATGGTATGGCTGAGTTGCCCATACTCTTCCATGAGATCTTCCAACTGTATTTAACCCTTCACATTTTTTAAAGACATCTTTTCAACAGTGAGTTAAAGGGGGAGAAAAAAAAGTGTTTGTAATGCCATCACAATGGCTCTGCTGCCTTCCTCATCCTTCAAAGAATCACGTTCCAATTTTTCCAAATCAAAACCAGTTACATGCCTCAACACAAAGCATAAGTTTTGCAACTTAGTTTCCTCCTACTTCCTTGCTTTTTTTAGGCTTCACTGACTTGCCATTCAGTCATAACTAGAGCAGCAGCAAATTCAGTGAATGAGGCCATAAAAGTGGATTTTGATTGTCCAATTAAGAAATTTTCTGAGGGATCTTTGATTGTCTACAGCAAATAACAAAACAGAAGCCAGCTATGTATTATACAGGTGAAGTCAAATTTCAATGTGTTTTAGGAGACTAAAGAAAAAGCAGTAGCTAAAAACACATGCCATACTTAAAAAATAATTAGACGGTTCTGATGCCTAAACTCCATTAAAACTTAAATGGCAGTTAAAGTAAGTGGCCACTGAAAGCAGTATGTGTGGTATGGCTTGTCTTGAATGATTCACCACATCCAACAAACCCATTAAGTACTGCCCAACCCTGGAATTAGCGTGTACTCTATTAACAGAGACTTTATGTACCAATTATGTCAGAAGACTAGCATATTAACCTGGATGTAAAAAGAGAACAGCATCTAACTTTTAAGAGAACAACCTGTTTTCACTGGAGACTTGACCAAGGACTGTACAGCCAAAGGACATGGATGTAGTCATGGGTAAATCGAGACACACTATTCCAAAGTCAATTCTGCCCTAGAATCAATCTGCTCACCTCCAGTTACTGCAGTTTGACAGCTAGTTAGATGATGAGTCTACATTCCCTAAGCTAGTGGTTATGAGACAGTCTGGAAAAACTTGTTGGAACTAGACACCAGAATTCAGCTAGAGAGGAGGCACGAATATGAGAAGATTCAGAAATCTACCTCCCATTGTACAATGGCACAGTACCTAGAGAAATCACTTTTTATTAAAAAATATCTTTTTTAATTTTTGAAATATCAGTTAGGTATGTCTATGATACATCAGTTAGAAAAGTCCTGTCTATCTGTCCTTACTTTGTTTTTATTGCACACGTTTAAAATACGGTACTTTAACTTTCATAAATATTTTAGCTTTAGAACCTTTTAGATTATTTCTGTGAAATACAGAAATCAGTTTGTGACAACTTGCTCTGATCTTAAGGAAGGCAAGCGTCAAAGTCCTTAGCAACCATTAGAATGCTAATGGTCTGCTTCCTGACCCTTAAGAAATAGCAGGACAAAGGGATATAAAGAAAAAGAATAAAGTTCTCAAGGCAGTAGCAATTTTCAGTTAAGTTTTCTTTCAATATCCATTTATTGTAACTAAAGATGATCCCATCTATACCAGAGAGATCTCATTAGAAAGTACTAAGAAATATAAATCCAAAAGTTACCAATGTCAAAAGCTTACAAGAAAGAATATGAGAGATTGAGGTTAAACCTAGAAAAAGTACTCAGAAAAGTTAATTTTTGCTGTCTTTATATTGTCTGATAATTCTTAAACTACAACACTGAAAGGTCTTACATAACTATTTAATTTATATCATCTGGAAAAAGATGCTTATTCTCTTAATTTTGAACTTCTATTCTTATTGCAATGTAACTTTCAATTTCAGAATTATGAAGCTTAAGCCTTTACCAAATGTGATAAAAAGGTATGTTCACTTACGCTTCATTAAGGGGAACAAAAATGAAATCTTTCTCAAAAATATCAACATGCCGTGTCCACGTTTTTACTCGCCCATGTCGCTTTTGTTGTATTCTGCAAGAAGAAACCAACATACAATTTGTAGGGTGGATTATTTAATTTGAGGGACCGTCTTCCAGATATTTTCACCATAACAGCTTGGTAAGATTTTCAAGGGATATTCTATGTCTGCTACAGGTCTCAATGTCTCCTAAAGTTCTGTTGATATTTCTCTCTGTAAAGCATCTGTTTTTAAGAATCTACACTACAGCTCTACATTAAACTGACTTATCAACAGACTTACGAAAGGTTTGAAGTTTCATGAATATTTCTTCTTTCTCTTTGATTAAGGCGTTTATAGAAGAATGAACTGAACACATGTATTCTATCAGCATCTTCTTTTTTCAGCTTTTCAAGTACCAAATATCTAATTATTTAAAAAAAAAAAAAAAAGAAAGAAAAAATAATGGCAGTTTTAGCTCAAAGTACTCAGCACCAGAGTAAAAATGACTGCTAACAGGTGGTCCCCACCAAATTGTAGCAGCTTCTCACAGAATAGCTATTCTGAGCTGATTATCCACAGGAATTAATCAATGCAAAATTTATGTTAATATTTCAAGGTAATATTGCTCTGCTCAATCAACAAGCTGTTCTGCTGCTCTTGTACTTATTTTTGTTCCATGGCAGGAAAACAAATTTTCAAGGCATTTGTTACATAAAAACCTATCTAAGAAACCTGTATTTTGTATTTGAGCCACCAGATCACCAAACAGTCCCAAGAGAGACACACTCATTTGACTTTTACTTCTAAATTACATTAATAGATTGAGAAATATACATACACACCTTATGTGCAGCATAAAACCAGCAGCATGTAACCATTTAATGCACTTCAAACAACTCCAGCAAAAGTCATAGCACAAAATGAACTTATGTATTACGTTTATCCAAACAAATGAAATTCCAGGAAACACAAGTACTCTGGAAAGAACAGCTGAACTTTAAAAAAACTTTTTTTTTTCAGTTATATTTGCTTGAGATGTTAAAAAGTTCAAAGAACCTTTAACCAGGTAGGAACAATGTCACTGCCAAGCAGGATGGGAGAAGAACCAAACTTTCTTGCAAGCTCACAAAACAACCTTTAAAATTACAGCTGTACGTAGTTGGAGACCAAGTGTTATCAACTGTCCTATGAACTTTTAATATCAGAACTTTTCAAGTTTCAAAGTAAAAGACAACTAAAAACTGATGTGAAATAAAACTTACTTTAAATAAAAATCAATAATAACATCATTTAAAAATTCTCCTTCATTTAGACAATGGAGGTCTTCGTTGGTCACAGAAATACCACCTTTAGCTGGAGAAGGTGGATAAACTATCAACCTGAGAAGAAAAATACATTCAATAAGAAGTATGAAATGCCAAAAACCCCTCAGAGAACTATTACAGGGCAAAGATAAATATCTTACTTTTCTATAGGACCAATAAATACTGTATGTGGTTCGCCAATTTCTTCATCATCATCAAAAAATGGTAACTGTTTATTTCGCTGCTGCATTTTGGACTCAGAAGCAACCTTAAGAGAATAGAGTCAATATTAATTTGCATACTGTGCTCAATTTTACTGAAATGGTAATAAAACTTTGTGAAGTCCAGCAGTGTAATACCTGTTTTTTTTTGAGGACTTCAAGTCTGTGGATTTTTTCCTTTCCTACCTAATCTATTACACAAGGTCATTGCTCATTTCTTGTAGAATCACAAAACTTTCTAATTCTTTAGAAAGTAGCTTGTTTAATGAAAGCATTAATTAAATGTAACTACAACACTGCAACTTAATTTCTTGACTGAAATACCATAATTTTACCAGTTGGAAAAAATTATGTAGTCTGATTACTATGAAGATTTCTTATCCCTTAAAGGTTTTTAAATAACAACATTACTTGTGGACCATTGTATAACTTTCCAATCAAACTGAACACCCTAAAAAGTACTGTGAATGTACAAAATATTTCCCATAGTTTCATAATCCACCATGGGCAAGGTCTGGGAATTTTCATATAAAGGCCAGCAAAAGTTGATGGAATTTTTTTTTGGCTGACTAACACACTGTCCTTAGTGTATTTGTAACCCACATAATACAATTACTTAGTTCTAAAATAAAACCATAATTACATTTTTTATTTTGTTTTCTCTGTGAGATGGGCTTCCTTTGGAATTCTCCTCCAAGCACTTAGTAAATGCAACAAGCCTGGCATTGGCTTCTTCAAACGAAATTTTCACAAAGAAGTCAGAAATATTATTTCTAATACCAATGTCCATAATTATTTTTTCAAATATTGAATTTGCATGAGGATCAAGACCAGTTTCAAAAATCAAAATTATGTACTGTTCTTCCTGACCTGCAAAAAAACCAGAGAAAATTATTCATTTAGGAATAGAATAAAGCATGTTGCAATTATAAACAGATTTCATGGAATTTTAGGCCAACACAAGTACACACTGCTGATAATGTATGTAAGCAGTAATACAGATGTGAGCAGACAGGACTAACTGCCAAACCTTTCTTATCTGCATTTACAAAGAGTGCATTCAACTTCTACCTTAATCAAGAAATGTTAAATATTACATCTGATAAATTCTTAAATTACACTAATGCAAAGCCAAAATATATTTTGAAATAACATCTTTGTTTACTGAGAGTGACTCTGTAACCAATACTTTTTCTTACTGCAGTTCCCAGCCTATTGTTTCACTACAATTTCAAAAATTATATGTTCAGCATGATTTCCTCTCTGATCCTAGAAGGCTATGCTATAAAACGTCACCGTTTTTGAAGAAGTTGGAGAGAATTACTCAGATCAATCAGCTGTTACATAAATATCATCCACTTATACCTGGAAAATCAAAGAAGCCATAAATTGCACTGAAAGGAATTACTTTACACAGTCAGAAAAAGGAATTCAGGCTTCAAATCCCAGTCTCACATCACTGCCCAACACAGAGCTGCCAGGACCTCTTTTCTGTAAGAGGAGCTTCAAACACAAGCTTAACCATTTCTCTTTGGTCACTCTTATTCCAGCATGGTAACTCTTGTGAAAAATAATTCAGCAGCATAATTCCCAATTCAATGCACACAGAATTTTGATGCCTAACTGGATTTTGGCTGTTCCCGTTTTGGGAGCTAGGCATCTACACACAATTGTTTACACAGCTCTGGATACAGGCTTAAATTAATTTCATTGCTTACAAAGCAGAGAGCAACTGTGTTATCTATCACAAAGTGCTCCTGCATATTAAATGTAACAAAGCATTTGGATGTAAAACTCTGTGCTACAGCCTCAGGGAGAAGAGTTGGGTGGGGACACTGCAGAGAGCCATGCCAAGGGAGGGACTTCTCACACAGACAACTTGGGAAACTTTTTCCTTTTTTGTAACACCTGTGCCCACCAGAGGTCTAATTCCTGCTCCCAGAATTGTGTCCAGGTCCCCTGCATGCTCTCCAATTACTTCTATAATTATAAGACTCCTTAAAGCTCATACTTCTTACAGGACATAGGTAAGACTATTATGGGAACACTCAATTCTGAGATTGTTGAAAGCATTCTTCCTCCATTTGAATGCATTCATATATGTACGAAACTGTGTGTAAGTATAAATAACCACAAAATTTAACCTGAAGAAAAGCCTATTGAAGAGAAGGAGGACTCAATGTTACATTTAACAGCTGTGCATATTAAGATGCTAGAACCTTGAAAATTATGTAGAAATTAAATTTAATTTTAATAGACATGAAGATAATCCATGTATTTTCCAAGTAGGTATTCGTCTATCTCACAGGATCATAACAAGTATACTGGGACAACCTCCTTCTCCTGGAGAAATCTGTTTCTCCTAAAGCTAAAGCCTGTCAGCAGAACAGCACAGAACACAGAAGTATTCCAAAAGCTGCCATGTAAATGTAAAGGCTCATATACAAAAGCTAACCAAACCAACTTGCTTTCATTCAGTACAAATATTAGCAAAAAAAGTTATCCTAAATTGACGAAGTGTTGTGACGAGCATGTTTCTGGACAAAGAGAATGCCCAGCTGTTCTGAACTGTACTCTTTCTCAGCCTGGGACAGTAATAATGTCTGAAAAAACACTACACCTACCCCAGTCAGTGATGACCCTTTTAACCTTAATGCACTCATTCATGAACCAAAACATGAAAATACAACTTGAAGTGAATAGTAGAACAAAAATTGTTTTACTTACTGTCTCCTTTACATTCGTACCAGACATTATCTTTACTCATTTTCAGTTGATCTCTCAGACTGCTACAGGTTGAAGGTACTGTTTGTAGGAAAACTACTGGCAATTTTCGGACACTACACCATTCACATTTAGTAAGCTCTGAAGTTTTCAGGTTAATCTCTCTGATATCACTTTCTGATTCTATGAGAAAATAATGACATATTAAAATAAAAATCTGTAATTTCCCTTTACAATTTCCCCCTTGATTTTAACAAGAAATCAGTATGCGCTCACTAAATTTCCTACAAGTTTTTAAAACTATGAAATCAACACATATGCAAGAAGTGATGGCTTTTTATATCTTAGGACAGGCTAAATTCCAATGTCACCCATCAAGAAAGGAATCAGAAACAAACTGTATTCTGCCCAACAACTTTAAATTACTTTTCATTCCACAGAAAAAAAATTCCCCACAATTTCCAGTGATTTCAATTTGCAACTATTACTATGACACATTTTACAGTAAGTTTGTAAAATATTCTTTGCACAGTTATCTTTGACCAAGTTCCCATAAGAAAAATAACTTTAAAAAGAAGAGCATAAACACACGCAGAGAAATAATCCGATTGCCTGAGGAAACAAAGGACTAGTCCTAGTTTGTTCCCCAAAGGAAATGTCAGTTCCCCAAAGGAAATGTGGTAAATTTTTAACACTGCAGGTGATGCTGCCAATGCCAATGTTGAGTATTTTACAGGTTTTACTGAATTATAAAATTTGATATAGAAGTGGATATACATGCAAAACTTAAAAAAAAAGTAAAGCACTAAGTGCTCCCACAGACAGCATTTAACGAGTCACCATTTTTACGCTATCAATGAATCAGGTGCTATGAATAATTTCACTCCACAGCTGTTTAAACTAAAACTTGATGCCATTTTCTACAAATTATATTTTCAGTGTTCTATTTTTTAAAATACATTTAAAGAATGAAAAAATCATATTTTCTATGGATCTATTTTTCAGATGCAAAATAAACTTACATACTTGACTGAGCAAAGGCTACCCTTATCTTTACAGGTCATGAGACGCCTTTCTTCATGTAATAATGACAAAATACAATACTTCTCTTTTACAAATAACAACAGAAAAATTCAACAGGACTAAATGTTAAGCCTGCAACTTAAGAGTAACAAAAGGTAACAAAGCTTTTCAGGCCCAGAACAAACCCTACAAAATAAAAGAAAGGAAATAGAGCAGGAGTTGGAACTCACCATTTCCAAATTACGTCACTGTTTCTTTCAGTGACATGAAATACACAACTTTCAGGCTAGAGAAAAAATTATCAAGAGAGATCTAGACATGAAAGGTCTAAGACACCACTGTGGTTTTTACTGTCTACTTAACACAACTGAAATAAAAGAACTCATAAAGTGTTAAAAAGCTAACATTTTACAGAAGGCTTACTCTTGTTTATTTTTGTTAGTCACTTTCAAGAAAACCTTTGCCAATCATCACATTATCTACAGATCTTCAAATGAATTATTAGATCAAGCAGAATCAGATCAGATGAAGCAGAACTAACCCAGCTGTACACATGTCACAAATTGTGAATTTTCTCAACAGTAGAAGGCAGATATAATGCAAAAAATATTTTGGTTTTTATTCACCAGGCAGTTCAGGACAAATTTGAATTCTCCATTTTCTTTTATCTGACTACAGACACCCCTTATAATTTATTGCATAAATGACAAAAGGAGAATGAACATTTAATTATGATTTACTTGTTAATACCTTTGACACAGTTACTTCATTCAAAATAAATATACTGAGTACTAACATAAAATGAAAAATGTACTCACCTTCTTGACTCTCTAGGCGTATTTTGATATAATCCAGGCAAAACTGAAAGATAACACAATTGCAAGATTTCACATCTTCTGCAAATTTTAACTGAATTAAAGCTTTTAAACTGTTAGCAAACACATTTCAATGGACTTAATATTTATGCAATGACCATTTAACAAACTAATATTTAAAATGCAATTCATACTGACTGCTTAAACTTTAGCTTTCTCTGATGTACTCAGCTTTCAAAAGCATTTATAATAGTGTGAAAAAACCACAACTTCTATTTCTTGAAAAGAAAATGTCATCTATCAGCATTTGGGCAAATCAAACAATAGTGCCATCCATAAGGAGGTGGAAAGAACAAGTAAAACCTCTCTGCTGTTTCTGTGGTACTCCAGCAAGAAGCATGCATTCTGTGTGGCTGACTGCATACAACTCACATTCAAGGTCGCCTTGAAAACTCCATGTAACTTACAAGGCTAGCAAAAAACCCCCAAAAAACAAACACACAAAAATTCTGTAGAAGTAAAATGATTCAACTCTAGGACAATGCTTCTTCCTCACACCTATCAATATCAACTTTCTTGTAGCTGTTGTTTTCAATTTTTTTAATAAATGCATGCTAGCCCATAACCTCCCCCCAGCATGCAAATAAGTTTTTTCAGAGTTCTGCAGCACAATACTTCTATTAAGAACCAGAGCTAGACTTGCCTGTGTTAGAACGTAGCAATAATTTGAAGTTCTACGGAAATCACAGCCTCTGAAATTAGAGGCAAACTTACTGTTGCCCAGCCAAAGGCAAACCATTATACAATAAACTATCCATCAAAGCCTGAAAAGAGAGCTGTGAAAGAGCAAGGTTACTTACAATCACAGGTTCCACTACCATTCTGCGCAGCATTCCTATCCGTATGCTTCGGCAGTTCAGAATGACGCTTTCACAGGAATTTTGGTAATTTAGAGGTACGGCCTCCGTTACCATCTCTTGAGAAATAACTTTGCGACGTTTTATTGGAGTGTTAGACACAATGTTCCCAAACTGAAAAGTAATTTTCAAGGTTTCAGAATGTCTCATTAAGGTTTATTACTAAAACCAAGCTTGTTAAAACTAATGACTAAATTTTCAGCTATTTTTCTGTTGGTCAACAGGATTACTTACTAGAGCATCCACCCCAAACATATACAGAAGGTAAATAATTCCTAAAAGACTTTTTGTATCACCTGAGGATGTTAATATTGCTACATCTAAGAAAAAAATAAAAGGCAAGCTGACACTTGCAGACACTTGACATTTCCAAACCAAAAATATTGTTTTTAAATTGCCAAACCAATTTATTTTTATCTTTTGGAAACATATGCAGTGTAGCAAAACAAAGTTATTTTTAATATACTTTATTTAGATTAAAAAGCACTAATGCTGTAAAACCACCACAATGCTGGTGGTTTAATTTTTTATTACAGTTTTTGTTAATCCAAGTTTTTGGTGACTACTTCTTGAAGTACATTGTGTCTGTCACCACATTAGCAGAGTACAGTCTTCAAGAAAATATAATAAACAAATAAGCCAAATCAATCTTCCTTAAGGCATCTCTACAGAACTACTAAGATGTTTTTAGGAGAGATTCCAAGGTCAGAAGACTAAACATTGAAAGAAGACCATGTGGTATTTGGCCCCAGTTCAAGAAGTCTCTAGATGCTGACTGAAGCTGTAATCTCAATGAAGTATCCTGTTAACCAAGAGAACAATCTTACCAAAAAAACTATATAAATGAAATAATGCCTGCAGATAGCCAGTAGATAAATATATTTATTTGCTGTATTGCTTATATTGCTCTAGTTTGTTGAAGGATTTTCTGTACACTAGTCTTTTCTTTGGTATTTATATTGTTTCATAAAGCTGCCCATGAATAATCATTCTTTTTAGTTACAAAATGCAATTAAACTCCCACAGAAAAAATTTCTAAGGGATTCAGTGTTTCTATTAAGACTGAATTTCAAAAATTATTTCAAGTCCCAAATCACTAGCCTATCCTGGCAATAATTCAAAATATACTTTTGGATGCTTTCTCCATTTTATACACTGGATAAGGTAGGGATTCTAAATCCCTATAATTAAAATGTTTTCCTAGGCCTCTCATTAGTAAGAGCTCTTCCTTCTTGTCTGCTGGACTGGCTAAATATTATTAAAAGCTCAAAACAAATCACAGACAAGCAATAAAACAGCAAAGTCTGAAGCGATGCTATATTCAAGAAGCCTCTTCAGTAAAGAATTAATGAATATTCTGAAAGAGAGACAGCTGAATACTGCTTTTTCTATGATATTTAAGAAAGCTGTTGTGATCTCCAAATCTTGGTAGGTTCATTAAATCAATGCAAAATTTGTGCCATATTTCACAAAAATTTTTTTTTAATTTCCCCATTTTCAAAAGTAAGCTCAGAGTCTAAAATAATCTCACATATAGTATTACAGCTTGTTCTTTAAGACTAGTGAACAGGAGCATAAGGATACATCTGGGAGAGTTTCAGAAGTCAGACACCAGTGCCTTCACAATGCAATACTTGCAATTAATTCAGCACCTACTGCCAGAATAACTTAATTCAAAAACCATTTATAATCCAAGCTTTGAGCCTCACAGCTTTATTGTAGGCTGGAGGTTCACAGCTTCATATTGATAGTGGCGACTAATACAACATATTATAAACATACATAATTTCATCAACTATAGCACTAGAATGTTGGCTTCTGAATCTCAACATAGCAAGAAGGTTTTGGCATCAGTACTTTAGTGTTCTAACTCATAAAGAATTGGAAATCTGATTGGATTCTCTTGTTGAATCAAACTCAACAATAGTGAAACTGGACAAGTGACTCAAGAATTGTTTTAATTAGCATTATTTTCTCACTACCAATTGCCACATGGAATTTATTCCAGTTAATGGCTCACTGTTGAGATGGCCTGTAACACAGCAGGAAAACTGTCCCCTTTGGCCACACTTAAGGTGTGCTCATGGAGTATTTTTTGTCTTTGCTTATCCAATTCTTACAGCGGTACTCAACTAAAAAACACAAGCCCCACCAGAAAAGCCCTGAAGTAAGTGCTATTAATTGGGACAGTTGTCAAAGCATTTTAAAGGGCCAATTCTGATCTCAGCATCTCTTTTCATGTTTAATTTCATGAATTTTCAACAGGCAACAGCTGGTACTGACATTTTGCTGCAAACTAAGACCTTGAGCTTCATAGAGAATCCCTGTCCAGTCTCAAAGAGTAAACATTCAACACAGAAGCATTTATGTTAACAGCATAATTCAAATCATTATGAATGCTTATAAAAGTGTAACAAACACATTTTCTTATGTTTCCAGTATTAAGTATGCAGAGACACTACTTGATGAGCTGCTGAATAAGAAAAACAATCAAATATAGTCAACTTCTGACAATGCAAAACAAGCCTTTACATATTCCATGTATTATTTTATTCTGTTTTCTTTAAACAAAGCATTAAATAGTACCTGATCTTTCATTCTTGCTTTTCTTGGTAGTGTGACTGCAATTTCTGTATCTGTTGTTATACTACCTATTCTCTGTTCTATTCCACAACTGTTTTCCTTTAATGCTGCTTCCACCTTTCCTGTAGAAGGAGCTGGGGAGGAGCGGGCTGAATCTGCAGGACGAGGTGAAATGCTTTCCATGCTCCTAGTGCTGCCACTATTCTCGTCCTCATCATCATCACTAGATAAAACAACTAAACAGAAAATATTACATTCTCAACCACTACATTCTTCTGTAACAGAAATTTATTTTTTCATTCTTGGCTTTTCTTGCTAGTGTGATGGTAATTTCTGTACTTCTGTTATACTACCTATTCTCTGCTCAATTCCACAACTGTTTTCCTTTAATGCTGCTTCCACCCTTCCTGTAGAAGGAGATAGGGAGGAGCGGGCTGAATCTGCAGGACGAGGAGAAATGCTTT
Source organism: Cettia cetti (assembly GCA_013401135.1). Classification (NCBI taxonomy): domain Eukaryota; kingdom Metazoa; phylum Chordata; class Aves; order Passeriformes; family Sylviidae; genus Cettia; species Cettia cetti. The sequence goes on from VZUI01049674.1 coordinate 37,084, forward strand.
CCATGCTCCTAGTGCTGCCACTATTCTCGTCCTCCTCCTCATCACTAGACAAAACAACTAAACAGAAAACATTACATTCTCAACCACTACATTCTTCTGTAACAGAAATTATTTTCAAATAATACCTTAGAAGTAACTTAAGTAATTGTCCTGCAGTGCCAAAAAAAGTCCACATGTATATTATGCTTTTACTAACATTCATTTGGAACCTGGCTGTAAGCACTCTCTGTCTTGTTTTTGATTTCTTACAACTATACAAAAAATGGGTATCTTTAATCCACCTCTAGACAGAAGTGAACTTTTCTTGGTTCTGTCAAGAACTGACAGTAAGTAATACAACCTAAAAACCAACAAGAGAAATTATGACTGAAATCATTCATACCAGTAGGATAACATGGTCTAATAATCTAAGCATAGAACCAGAAATATGATTTCCTTTACTCCATCCTTCCTGCTTATTATGTTTACAGAGAGAGCATAGAAATTAACATTTCTATATGAAATTTTATGAAATTAAATGGATGAATAGCTCAGAAGAAAAGAGGAGGGAAAACACAAAATAAAATATCAAATACTGTCTTTCCTCTTGGGAGAATTAATGATGGAATTCTACTAAGAATACTGGTTTTTCCAATACCCCAAATGTAAATTTAAAAAAAAAAAAAAAAAAAAAAAAAGGGAAAAAAAGTCACAAAATAATTTTTGTTTTCCCCAACGTTCATCTTTCTTGAAGAGCACCTCTGCATATGAAAAGGAAATTATTAAAAGTTCTGTCCTTCTTCCCCAAGCACACACAAAGTTCCATGCAACATTAGTTATGTAAACCTGCACAAACAGTTCCTTCACTACACAATATTCTCAGTTTCCAGCCAATGGCTGTATTCATAAAAAGGTACTTACTTGGATCATTTAGTTCAGATGGTCTTGTACTCCTCTGTCTTAAGCTTCCTGTAATTTTAGGATTTTTTGTCCCAGTTATAAGACCGACTTTTCCATTCTGTCGTAACATAGAATGTCCTACTACCTCATTACTCAGTAGAATATCCGCTGGACCTTTTCCAACAGCAGAACTATAAAACTTCTTTGTGCTGAACGCTGTACCTGAAGATTTTTGCCCTGCTGAATTCTGATGTATTGAAGAGCGTGATAAAGGTCCCACAGATTCACTTAATGTCACAGTTTGTCTGGAGACTCTTTGCAAATCCTTTAGAGAAGCACTTTCACAATGTCGGCATTTGGTCTGATTTTCATTTGCCCTCCCACAATTTGGGCATTCAGTAGAATAATCAATCTGTTCCAAAAGCTAAAGGAGAAACAAACACACAAACAGTAATTGTAAGTAGAAAGACACAATTTTCAGGTCTTGCACTTAATTTCTGTTCAGAATGAATCATACAATCATTTAGGTTGGAAAAGACCTTTAATATCATAAAGTCCAACCATTAACACAGAACTGTCAAGTGATCACTAAACCATATCCCCAGGTACCACATCTACATATCTTTTAAATATGTCCACATCCCCAGGCATCCTCTTGCAATGCTTGAAAACCCTTTTAGTGAAAAAATTTTTCAGAATATCCAGTGGAGAGTGACAACACTATGTTAGCAATTACAGTAAGCAGAGAAAGCAAACATCAAAAACACATTTCAATTTTTTATTTCATTTAAGAAAATGAAAAATGTTCTAAAAGGAATAAATGTCATTTGTGGCAATTTTTAAAAGCCATTAATGTTGGACAATTTAGATTTTCCTTCTTGTATTTTCTTCCATAAACAAAACCTTACACACTGTTCAGATACATATATCCATCAGCAAGATGGTCCAGTACACCATTTCTGTAAAAACAGTTCCCATGGGACAAAAATAAAGTAACCTAAGGATCCACAGAGCAATGCTGGAGAGGATTTGAAGAAACCTTGTAGGTCAAATTTATTTGTCCTTCCAAGGTATCTTCTAACAGCCTGGCAAGGTATGCAGGAAAATTCACTCCTCAAGGGAGACAAAGGGCAAAGTACATATATTGCTCTAGAGTCACGTGTCACAGAGAAGAAAATAAGACTTGAGGAATACCAGCTCCCAGACTTTCAAGAAGCAAGCAGGGGCCACAAAGGAAAATGTATCCTATCACAGCAAAGACAGACGTCTTTTGTTTTTCTCACATTTACTAGGTCCCACCTAATTTTGTACTACAAATGTAGAGCTTGGACTTCTAAATCTGAGGGATTCAATACTAACATATAAAGTGCAGAGCGAGTACCAAAGTGAATACAGGACATCTCTAGAGATGAAGATTTAGTGGATGTTATTGTCTCCTGGAGCACTGAACTCAAATGGCATAACCACTGTACTGTAAACTACTGAAGGCAACAAATACCTGCATCCCATCAAAAACTGTCAGAAACTACTTTCAAAACACAGCTTTCACAATTTACCCCTCTCCCAACTCCCAGCCATTAACACGCCTCGAAGACGACTTCCACGGGTGTGGGAAGTCATGTCAAACCCCAAATTTAAAGACAAAAATCATACAATGAGAACATACTATTTTTACAAAATTTCTGCAATTTAACAAAGCCACGCATAACATAGAGAAACAGAAGCAAAAAACCACAAGTGTATAAAATATATCAGATCCTTAAAATCTAAGTGACATGAAAACCAGTGCTGTGCCTAAGTACTGTTACAGGATGTAGTTCTTAGAAAGATACTGTTCATCACACTGAAGAATTTCAATCACACATTAAAAATATTCAAGAGAAGGCACCAAGAGTACTGGAGGATCTTAAGTCCAGAGTAATTGCACCCCTCTACTTCAACCCCATGCCAAAAATTTTAAACCAGTTTCCTTATTAGCATCATATTAATTAACTAAATAAGCAATGGAAATGCCAAAGAGCAGTACCAGGTGTTTCAAACAAAAGTTAAGCATATATAAAAATCATAGAACTGTAATTATTTTCTTTAACCAAGGTCTCCCTACAGGAAGTTTTGCTTTGATAGTCAATGTGACCTGTATGTGGGCATTATGAAACTTCCACAGTAAGTGGATAAAAAGCACAGAAAGCCTTCCAGCAATTTCCAAAGCATCTCACATCTGATATTCAAACAAGTTCCTGACAAAAAACATCCTGGTTGGCTGCATCTACACCAGAGAATGCCATTTGGATACCTAAGGAGCTATCCTCCTTGGAAAAGTGAGCATCTTAATAAAAAGTACTTGAACCTTTGCAGTACTTTCCTCTTTACTGTTTTGAGTACAGAAAATCATGACACTAAAAAAAAAAAAATCTGTCAAAGAGCAAAATATTATTCCTCTATTTCAGCAAATTAAAATTATCAATCTCTGATTTACCAATGAGCCATTCAATTAAATCACAGATTCTTTTCCATTTCAGTGCAGCTTCTGTCTGTTCAAATCAGGGAAGAAATATTTCACAGCTATTAGCAATACTGGCACTTAAATATCTTTATCACTGTACTTTTTTTTTAAATTATGTAAATCCTCTTCCCAACTCTAAGGATTTTTAAAACATCAACTCCTGAATGTCTGTTTTTAAAATATGCAACAACTTTTAAACTTCAACAAGAGCTTACATATTTTTAAGATAAAACCCACCTTTGACTGAGTTAGGGATTTTTTTGTAGCAGAAGATAGACTCAAGTCAGATTGATATGAATTGCAATGACCTTTCTGTCGCACCTTTCTCTTAATGTCAGATTCTGATTCAGACTCATCTGTATTCTCCATTACACTGTCTAGAAGGGAAAAGATGCAAAAACATTAACAAGAAATGTCCACTCATATACTGTTATAATTATGATCATCTTACTTCTTCACATAAACTAACTTGAACTAAACATAAACACATTTTCAAACCTCAAAAAAACCTACAGTTCCAAATGTCCCATGATTTGTTGTATGACTTAAAAAAAACATTCCTCAAACTAACTTCAAAAATGTAGTTTTAGTAATACTATTGCAGGGTCACTCACTGACAATTTTTATCTTATACCTTTGCAAGAGGCTTTGGATTTGCAAACTTAGGCTAATTTCACTGCAAATCAAGTGGAGGGTCTGCTGCCAAAAATAGGAGGGGGATGCTAGATTATGCTGATGAAAATCTTTACCACAGAATTACTGGTGAATGCATTTAGAATAATTGGAAACGTTCTGTGTAGTTAGGATTTCACATAATCATGAAGGTTGGAAGAGACTTTCAAGATCATCACCTGGCACCACCATAATCACCTCTCAATCATATCCCCAAGTGCCACATCCAGAAGCCTCTTGAACACTTCCAGAGATGGTGACCCTGTCACCACCATGGCAACTTATTCCAATGCCTAAACACACTCTCAGTGACATATTTTTTCAACTTTCTAATGTGAACCTCCCCTGGCACAACGTAAGGCTTTTTTACCTCTCATCCTTCTACCTAAGACATGGAAGAAGAGACTGACCCTCACCTGGTCACAGGTTTTCAGGTAGTTCTAGAGAGCAGTAAGGTCTCACCTGAGCCTCCTTTTCTCCAGGCTAAATGCCCCCAGCTCCCGCGGCTGGCTCATTATAGAACTTGTGCTCCAGACCCTTCACCAGCTCCGCTGCCCTTCTCTGGGCATGCTCATGTCCCTTCCCAATGGAGGGGCCCAACACTGGGCACAGCACTCGAGGTGTGGCCTCACCAGCGCTGAGTGCTGAGGGACAATCCCTGCCCTGCTCCTGCTGGCCACACTATTGCTGATACAGGCCAGGATGCCACTGGCCCTCTCAGCCACCTGGGAATTATGCCAAGTGTCAACCAACAGATTTACTCCTTCAACACAAGACACAGTAATAGTGAATTATACTGTCATACTCTGTTTTATACTGGGACATTCATTTAAATACTGTAAGACTATAGGAAGACAGGGACCCATGAATTAAATCTCACTCTGCATTTTAAGAAGTGGAATGTGTTCTACAAGAGCACCTTAATTGGTTTCACGTAAAAGTGCTACTTATATTCCTTTAATTGCAGTCTCCATATTGGAACTTTTTTGAAGACTTTTTTTTTTTTTTTTAAATAGATATGAGCACTTTTTCAATATACATACTGCTGGTCTCACAAACATCTCATTATGAGAAGATATCTCAAACCTAAATAATGGCTCATTTTCTAAAAAGAATTAATAATAGGTGGGGCTATTTCCTAAGGTAACTTAGCTTAGAGTAGTACTGCTGAAGATCTTAACATTAACTTAAAATGGCACAGCAGAAGAACTTGCTAGTGCAGGTGACTATGCAGCTGAACAGCAGGTTTACAGACTCTATCTATACTAACAAAGCTTAACAAAACACAGGGTATTTTTTTCTCCAATTTCCCAATTTCCACACGTCAAACAAACTATTTTTCCACTGCACCTTCATCAGCATTCCCTAACAACAGTGCAAGAGCAAGTTCCAGCCGAGGTACAGAGCTGATGCTGGTTTTTTTTATTAACTCCATGTATGAATACACTTCATACCAAGCACTGGTTACTACATCACATTTTTCTTGTACTATCACTGCTACAAAAGTTCCTCATCAGTAATTCACAAAAAAGCTGGGGGTTTGGGTTCAGTCTAGTTAACTCCAGAAATCTCTTCCATCTCCAACTTTTTTTCCCTATTTCTGTTGTTTTTAAAATAACTGACGCCTAATTTAAAAATTATTACATGACTGAACTAGTTGCAGAAATCTGTCAAGGAGGGCAAAATTGACCCTTCATGCACAAACTTGTACAAAATTAGAATAACACAATCTAAGGCTGTAAGTAGATATGCTAAAGGTTATGTAAGATTTGGCAACACACCCACCCAAATCAGGTATTAAAAAAAATATTCTGCTTAGAAGGGATGAGAACTCTAAAGATAACTTACCCACTCCTTGAGACCGTGGTAATCTAATGTGGTCTGCCTCCACTTTCTGAAGCTGAGGTGGGTATTCTTTTCTGGAAAATGAATTAGACGTATGGTTGTTCTCTTAACAGACACCATTATAATTTATTCACAATTATACATGAGCAAAATAAACCTGATGTGTATCTGAAAGCTACAAATAAGTCACTTCTCTTATTACATGCTATTTGTACCCATAAAAAAAGTATTACCAGAAGAATAGAAACAGCCACAGGAAATGTCTTGGAAGTGTTTCTGATTTAAATCTCCTCTATAATAACCAATAGTCCTGGAGTCTGTCACTTTTAGACCTAAGCTTCCAAATATTAAAGCCTGCATCTTCTCCTCCTTCTCATTCATGAAATACAAGACAGATACTTTTAAAAGCCAAGAATAGAAACAACTATTATTTTAATATTAAAGTAGATTCCACAAGTTCCACAGGAAGAGAAGATGCAAAACAGAGGAAAGACAACCAATATCAAAAACTGTTGTGGCCAAAAACCAGAAAGAACAACACAGCAGACATGGTTCCTATATATTTGTGTTTAAAATAGTGTAATACAGACAAATTACTGGATAATAAGTCTTTTGCTGGTATAACTTGCATAATATAGGTATCACATATTTTTTGTGCAAATTAATATATGGCATTATAGCAAGACTTGAGTCTCCTGAAAGATGTTTTCAGCTTACACACAGGTGTGTCAAATCATGCTGATAGCAAATTAAGACTCCTGAAACTCAGTGCATGTGGGTTACTGTTTGTAGTACTTTTCTTTCCCCGTGCTCACTCAGCCCTGCAGCTACTGATTATTATTCTTGTCATAATGGAGGATGGCACACATCTGAAACACAGGAGGCCTTGCCAAAAAAACTCATCAGAAACTGGTTTTATTGGAAAGTTAAACATTGGGCTGCAAATGGGTCACACATGTCCCATACTGCTACTTCTGATTACAAGGACATTAATCAACAGCAAGAGGGCAAAGCAAACAGCCGTAGGCAGTAACATCTCCATTAACAGCTAAATTTTGAGGACCTATCTGACAAAAATGTGGCTATGGGTGAAACAGACTTGAGCACTAGGTAGAAGATTTTATTTCTTGCAGCACAGCATTTTCTAATGCATCAAATTATAAAACATTTGAATTTTCTGCATTTCTAGGTAACAGTATTAACTAATATTTTTGAGGCAAGACTAATCTACAATGCCCTTTGGGACACCTCTTATCTAATACCAAACACATTTGACTGTGTTGATGGCTGAAGCTTCAAAGAAAATTCTGGCAGAAAGAAGGTTTGAGAAACAAGCATGGCTGCTCAGAATGTAGAGATGACATAGTACTTCATTGTGACTGCTGGCAAACATATCACAGATGACAGATTAGGTAATTTATTTGTTACTGATTGTGTCAAATGTGTTTCTGAAACAATCCTGCTCCTCCAGAATTTTTTTTAATACTACCTGCACACACAAAACCTGAAGCAAATTTGGAAACTCAGTATGAACATTTCACAAATTAAACACACTTTTTAAAATAATTTTCCTTAAAAATTCAAATCATGGGGAATTACTTAAGGCACAATTAGTGGAAATAGAAGGCAGAGCTCAAACTTGTCATTATGAGAAGCTGTACTATCAAAACCAATGCTCACAACATTCTAAAGGGTAAAAAACCCTCATAACATCATTTTAGATTTGAAAAATATGAACACTGCAGTAAGGGTGTGCAAGCTGTTGTGTGTCATAATTATCTTTCATAACAACAAGTCTTGTTTTCAACATAATTACTTCTACAAAAATTAATTTCTATAAGACGTCTAAAATTTATAACAAATGATATTTAGGAGAAACAATATTGGAACTATTTGTCATTTAACTGAAAGCGAACAATAAAGCAAATGATACCGCAGATTTAGAGTATTAAAATTTCTTTTAAAATATAGTTGACATTTCAAGGTCTCTGGACACTTCTAATTTAAATTTTTTCTTCTAAGAATCACACATTTGTATTACATTTTTAATATGCAAAATATATTTATCTTATTAAGATAATAAAATCATTATTTATCATATAAGGCTAAATAATCCTTCCACAACAAATCAGAATACACTGGCATTAGTCTGAATTTTATGTTAGCAGCATAGACTCAAACAGCCAAACACTTGCAAGAATACAGAAGTAATAGCAAAAAAAAGTGTATCTTTCTTCTCCCACAATACAGAATTAATACACTCACAATGAACCAGTAACACCCAAATACAAGTCAGAAAAACCAGTTCCAAGACATCTGAGGCTTCCCAACACACTTCAGTGTGGTTAGCAATTCAAGGTCAGGCTCGAAGTTGTTTTGAATTAGAAAGAAAAGTGAAGGCAACTTTAAAGACTATTTAATTTTAGATTTCAACCAAAAAATTTTTTAAAAATAATGCTTTCCTGGGGACAATGACAACCCTTCCACAAGAGGGCAGCAACTTTAGGCACCTTCTACTACTTTCCTTTACTGAAAAACCCACAAAGGGAGAGCACACCACCATTAAATTTTTACAGACTACGAAACAAAGTTGCCCTTCTGAGCAGCGTTTGTTGCTGCCTGAACAGCTGCAGATCCACTAATACCTTTTTCCAGTAAAATACTTAATACACTGAGCCATTTAATTGTGTGTGAGTGCAGAAACAGAAAGGAAACTGGTTGTTTTTTCAACCAACCATTATATCTACCTGTAAAAGGACTATTTAGAAAAGAAAAAAAAAAATCTTAGCACAGATTTAAAAATATACAGCACTTCAAAACAAACATCTTCTTGCTGTTAAACCCTGGCCAAAACAAACAAGGTTTTCCATTTCAACGGGAATAATTGAGGGACCAAACAGCTGAGCTGATCAAGATGCAAGATTATCTATATACTGTGTCTAACAAAAAAAAAAAAGAAAAATGCTCAGAGGTGACACAATTTTAGTATCTTGTTAATCTCCTAGATTATAAGCACTTTTACTAACTTTAGGTACAAGGGATGTAAACAAGTATTTGATAAAAATCTTGGGAAGCACTAAAGCAACAAACAGCTAAACATTAATTGCAGGAGCAAGAAAGATCAAGCTTTTTCTGCAACACACAGGACTGAAATACTGAGGCAGTCTGGACTGTGGAGCATCATGAACTTCTGACATATTTTACCTGCTAAATGCTTCAATATTCTAGAGTAAGTGTGCTCTGCCCAGACAGAATGGTGTCACTGATTTTGTATTTTCAGCAAACATTCATTATTACTGCTATCTCTTGCTGATGTAATTGGACTTTAGTATCTTCACATTGGCCTGGTAGACAGACCTTTATGAAACTCTCTAGACAAAGTGACATCTTCATTTAAAATTTTATCTCCAGGAAAACAAAAAACAGAAAAAATGGGAGGAAGGGGGGGGAAGGTCCACAATTCCTGGCTATGCCAGAAAACAAATAAATACAAAGAAACGTTTGGATCTGGTAATTTGGGAGGAAGTGCGACCTACAACTTGGTAGAAGCCACATCAAAAAGGCTGCACCAACTCCAAATTTTGTTGAGGTGCAGGTTTACACAAGAGCTGTGTTTAATAGACAGCCTGGCTCTTTGAGAGTCTGTCTTATTCAGCCTTCTCTCTGCTTCTGTATGCACTATTTGGAGATGTATCACTGCAGGCAGGCTGTTGGTTTCTACATCATTACACAAAATGAGAGTAAAGCACAATAAGATTGAAACACAAAGCTGCTGAGGTGAGATTTACCTTCAGCATGTGTTAGAGGAAGAGCAGAGCACAAAAGCCAAAGGATGAAATGAGAAGCAGCAGCACAGGGAATAGGGTTTTCAGAAGACAGGTCAGCCAACCCTATTTGGCCCAGAAAGTCAGGAGCTGCTGCTGCACTTATCATGACAGTAATGATTAAAGTTAAATTTAGCAGCTCCTGCCTACATCATCTTCCCCTGCTAGGACAACAACAAAAAGCAGGCAAAGAAAAAGGAACATATCCAGTAGTACTGGATGAAGAAGCAGCAGGTGTCTCCACAAGGAAATTAAGATCACACCAGCATGGAGCTCAAACCTTTTCTTCTATGCCATACAGGGACACTAAATGGCTGATTAATATCGATTTGATAGTTCTTTTAAGGAGTAACTAAAGGCAGTAAAACAGAAAGGCTTGATTTTCTGAATTTGAAATAAATCTAGGAAATCCTGAATTCACAAAGAACCGTGCTATTTATATCATTATTAGTTAAACATTAAATACAGTTTTAAACAATTCAAACTGGTATCAAGCTCATACTGCCAAAAACCACCTACACAGACAGTATATTTATAAAAACTCAACAAGTTCATTACTATCAAGAAAACATTTCCACTAACATATACATTTAAGCTATATATGAAGAAAAATAAATGTATGGCATTTCATAGTGCTAACAAAGTATTAACAGCAGTAAACCAGATGCAAAACAAGTGAGAAATTAGCCTGAAATGTACAACAAAAACCCAGTGTCAGGTTTTGCTATACATTTTCTGTTAACTGCTTTTAACATATGCACTTCATGAACAAGATATACACAGTAATGCAATAAAAACCTTTAATGCTATTGAAAGCAAGCTGAGAAGATAGAGTGAAAGCTGTTAAACAGCCTTCTAGGAGCTTCAGAATAATTTTACTCAGATGATTCAGAACCATTCTATTATACAAAGTTTGCTGCTCTACAAAAAGAATTAGCACTGAATTCTTAAAATTCAGAGAATGTTTATGCAATTTTGCACTGGATATATAAATAAATTTCCAGTGGAAAATTACCCAAAATTCACAGTAACACAGCATTACTTAGAGATGGATGTAAAGGTCCTTTCTCAATAGAAGTGAGTAAGTGAACCATAAAAACAGAACTAAAACCAATCAACCCCTATCACATATGAGCAGATACTGGATTGAAAAAAATTTAACTAGCATTAATACAGCACTCAATCAGGTAATTTTCTTAATGCTTATTGTCATGCTCATTTGATCAACAGTAAGCTTACCTTTCCTTTCGGTCCAGATTGCTTAAAATATGAAAAAAGAAAAAAACACATAAGATGTAAAGCCCCACATGTGTTGCACATCACTAAATGCAAAAGTTATTAAATATAAATTATAACTGTTTCATTGTCTTTCACTCACCAGTTTAATTTTGAAACAAGAATTATAATTTTTTTCACCACATTTTTGTCAAAGTAATTAGGAATGCATAAACACTACTTCACAGACAGCAACAGTCTAAATACTACATTGACTTGACTCTTTCAATGAGAGAATTTTAACTTCGAACTTAACCTGGTCATCTCAATTCACTTGCAATGCCGAAGCCAGTAAGAAAGAATTCTAATACACAAACTATTATCAAGCTTCATTTCCAATCACAGAACCACTGAGGTTGGAAAAGATTTCTAAGACAGAGGTCAACAACTAAAACAATGTCTGATTGCCATGCAAAAGAGAAAAAATTTATGTAAGAACTTGTTTCCAACTATTGAAAATTATATGTGTTTAAATTGAGAAACAAATTTCAGCAGCAGTCCTTAAATATTTGAGAAACCACATGGAAATACTAGAGAAGGATAAATGGAAACTCCTTCTGAGGTTTAGGCCAAAAAAAAAATCTCCCAAAAGAACCTAGCAACTAGAGCCACTAGTTTAACAAGCATCTCCATTAACATGAGTTAACATAGAAATGAACGTAGCTGATGCTCACAATTCTGGTCTTTTGTATACCAAGACTGATATAAAAATAAATCTAAGTAAGCTTAGCACACAGACAACTTTAAAACAGCATCTACATATCTTCTGTCTTTTCAAAATTTGCAATATGGAATGATGTATGCTTTTAATCTATGTGACTGTTCCTCCCAAACATCAAAGCCTAACAAACTTCTGACATGCACGCATTTACATTAACTGTATTCTAAAACAGAACAAATTCAAATTGTTTCCTGTTTTGCTTCTGCCAAATTAAGCAGAGTAATATATTACACAGTACTAAAAACTCATCCTCCTTTCCTCTTCACAAACAATACACTCACAAGAATAGAACAAACTAATTCTCTTGTTACTAAGAAAACAGCAGGAGTGGAAGCAAAGCAGGTAAAAATGTAGTCATGATAATCCTACAGAGTGCAGTATGAAAGTACATTCCATCTCCATAGTGCTCTGGGAAGAGAGTAAAAGGACTTCAAAATTGAATGAGAACAAGCATGGCAACTTAAAACTGGGACGGGAGGTAATGTGCCAGTGCTGTGTGAAAGTGGAGAAGAATTGTTCCTAGCTAACAATAAACAGTGCTTTTGTGCAGGTCACATCCCAGTTTATCAATCCAGTCAGATCCAAACCATGTCTGGATGGAGCCATATCCTGTATCCTTGCATCCTTGGCACAGTTAATAGGTAACTTGGATTAACTGTTTACAGGGTGCTTGGAAGAGCCACCCTGTTAAGGAACACATACCTAACACTAAGGAAACATAAAGGCAGAAAAGAAAGTTCCAGAATGCCTGATATTATGCACTATCATTATATTAGATGCCTTGTTTGTTTGTTTTAAAATTCCTTACCAATATAATGCATTTAAAGGAATTCTCACTTTTAAACCTCAGGAAGCTTAAGAGATGAGAATTCCAGATTGATCACTGTCCCTACAAACTGCTTCATGCAGCTCATGTGTAAGAGTTGTAAAATATGCAGTCAGTACATACATGCTATTTCAATGCCAAGTCTGGAAGAACAGTCAGTCCATAGCATAAGACAGAACTATGCATTCATTAAATGAAGCAAAACAGTGTGATCCAACTATAACACTAGGACAAGCTATATCTGAAAATCTGTTGTATCAGACATGAACAAATTTTAATTGAATCCCCAGATTCCATTGGGAAAAAACATGAACACTTATCATAATATTATTTTAAAATACCAAATATAGTTGTGCTAGAAACTTATATTTTACATATGAGTGCAACAGATAACTCAGACTTTAAATTAACATGCATGTGCAAAACAAAAAGCAGAAGGTAAGAAATGCAGTACAAATCATACAAATTCAACTTGGTAGAGATAACGGAGCTCATAATCAGCTTGCTCCATGTAACTCCATCCCCACCCAAAGAACCCAGTGTAAGTAACAGAATCTGTTATGTCAGTGCCAGAGACTGAAATTGCTCAGCCCATTTAATAATGTTTTTATTTTTGGTTATCCTTTCAAAAGCCTACCATTGAATTAAATGCAATATATTAGGTTAGATAAAATTATCCTCCCCACGTTGTTACTGATCACCACACCATAAAACAATCTACAAATGCAAAAAATTACCAGAACACAACTTTGTGTCACGTCCAAATTAGCACAAGGAAAACAAACCCCAATAATTTAGAGCTCAACTTCCATGCTATCAGCTTTTCTGTCTTGATACATACCTAGAATTATTCTTGGTTTGCCACTCACGTTTTCTGCTAATAGTCCTTTCTGCGAAATCACCACCAATATTTACTTTTAAACTCACTATTGCCTAATGTCAGTAAAGACTAGCCAAAAAAGGGTATCCAAAAAAATTCCTACACAAGTAAAAATATATGACCAAAACATATTACCAACTTTATATGGTCTGGAATTTCATACTATGGTCAGTTTTAAATAGTCCTTTTTTAGTTGACTTTTTTCTAACTATTGCCTTCTCACTCAGAAACCTATGTTTTCAACATCAATTAGCCCTGAAATCTCTCTTATTTATTAATAAAAGTCTGCCAGGAAGCCACATTTTATTAATTTTCAATCCTCTAACTCAGAAAAAAGATTTAGAAACTTTTAAAAAGCAGTCAATTGAGTCAGAAGCTACCGGAATTAATAATTTGCAAAGTTTCTATGTAAAGCTCACCCTCAGTCAATCAGATCATGTTGATTCTGATATCCTCCAGTAACAAAGCACTGCTTTGGATTGTTATGACTATTTCCTGCCTTTAGAACTCCAAAATATTCCTAGAATCAGAGTAAATTACCTGTTGCTAATGTAAACAAACCACAATAACAATCCTAAAAGAAAATATATTTAGAACACTCAAGATGACTACTATCCAATTACTTCACACAATATTCAGCTTGCCTATGTTATGCATTAGTTTTCCTTCTGCATGTCACACATGCCAAGTCACTACCTTTTTTTTTCTTCACATTACATTGTAGGCTTATAAAGAAGTAAATTCAACAGGCAAGAAAGGCAAGCAGGCAAATCTGACATTCCCTGGAGATTAAGAATCTCTGGAGCAGGCTGAAGAAACTTGTAGCACTGAACTTGGTAAGAGGAATCCATTTTGACTGGCTGTTTGAAGAATCATTTCATAACAAAGCTCAATCAAGTACACAAGTATTATCAAGTCAACATTCAGAGCAGTCTTGCATGATTTTGCTTACTTCAAATCATTTTCATTAACACTGTGTATCAAAATTTTATCCTTCAGAAAAACAAAAAACCTCACAAACTAACAACTCCTTCCCAAAAGAGCCCCACAAATAAAGAAAAGCAAGCGCAAACATACAAAAACAAAACCCACCAGAAAGGTAAGAGCATGAATACTTAGAGATGCACCACATTTTCCTCAATGGGACACTGAACAAAAATATTCTGAAAAGGACTTCATGCAAGAAAAAGCACAGCTGATTCAGCCTAAACCACCATGATAACATAAACCCCATCTATCAGCTTAACTCATAGTAAAACCTGCCAATCCTTTTGAGTCATCAGCCTCACAATGAGAAGAAATGGTAAGAAATGTAAAGAACTGAAAAGAGAGATACCTACTATTGCACCTGCTATTACTAAGGGGAAGGAAATGTCCATCCTATATACCATAATATACACCTATATACCGTTTACAGACCATAGTACTGTTGGAAAGAGAAAGAGGCAAAAACCTAGGTCCTCAAGGACAGGACAATACAGCAACTCTCCTGTGAGGAAAGGCTGCAAGACTTGGGGCTGTTCAGCCTGGAGAAATGACGGCTCTGGGCAGACATTATTATGGCCATCAGTACTTGAAGGGGGCCTAAAAGATACCTGGGGACAAACAGTTTAGCAGGACCTGTTGCAACAGGACAAGGGGTAATGGTTTAAAACTAAAAGAGCACAGATTCAGACTAGACAGAACAAAGAAGTGTTTTGCAATGAGATGGTGAAACACTGAAATGGGCTGACCAGAGAAGCAGTAGCTACCCCACCCCTGCAAACATTCAAGGTCAGGCTGCATACGGCTCTGAGCAACCTGATCTAGTTGAAGATGTCCCAGCTTTTGGCAGTGGTGTTGGACTAGATAGCCTTTAAAGTCCCTTCCAACCCAAACTGTTCTATGAGTCTATTATTTTCTGACTGCAAAATTCCTTTCTCAGTCTGTTTGTTCAATGCCAGATTACTCTTAATACGTTTGGATCACATCGTTCATTCATTCAGATTAATATATGGGCTTTCTTTTTCTGAGGTCAGCAAATCCAACTGAGAGAAGCAGGATGAAAAAAGAAAAAAGGATAATGCCTGCATTTGATACCACCACCCTAAAAAATCTATACTAAAAAACAGAGAAGAAAAAAGGTGGTAGAAGAAGGAAAATACAAAATGCAGACAGGATAAAGTACTCATGAAGGATGGTGGAAATCCACAGAATTCATAAACAAAAAGGGCTCTGCATGGGTAAACTTTGAAAGAAAATTCCTTAAAAAAGCTGCCATCTCATATGTTTGTGAAACACATTGGGTGTAAAAAACACCTAGAACCAACTCTGCATTTTACAGAAATTTGACAGGGTTTTAAGTCTCAAGCCCATGAAATTCAATTCAGCATACTTCAGTAAGATTCCCTGGTTTCCAGTCATCCTTTCTAAAAATCATTTACATAGATGCAAAACCTTGCTTCTGTTAGATGTTCCAGTTTATATGTTTTACACTATATTTACAGACCATATACAATCTTCAGATCTATCATTTAATGTTTACACGGATCTTACACAAGATGGAGTTGCTGTGACTAAGTATTTGCTGATCATATTGTCAGTTATGTGAATTTCTACTGCAAACTATGTTTGTCTATTTCAAAGTATTTTCTCTAAATATTTATATTAGCAGGTGCTCTCCTACTACCTGCCAGTGTTCTCTAAAATTACTAAATTCTGGTATTATATGATAGTAATTCCTAAATGGTTTTATGAAACTTCAGTAATTAAGGTCAAAGCTCGTAATCAAGAATGCACCCATGTGATTACTTACATTTTCTTAAAACACTTCATAGCATAAGGAAAACCATTACATACAAAACCATAGAGGACTTTTTACACTTGAAACATCTGGAGAAACAAATGTAATTAGTCTTACCTTTGGGCTGCTGTTTTTACTACGGTTGTCTGTGCGTGTGCGTGGTGAAAACGTCTGCCATGTGCCACAGTTACAGGACCAGATATATTCTGAGCATTCTCACTGCAAACATACAGAAAAATGTTTAAGAAAATACTGTGGTGTGTTTGTACAGTCTTAGGTAAAACAGGTGGTGTCCTAATTTTACAACACCAGCCTCACAACATGCAGTATTAAAGTATTTCTGAACCAATAATATACATTGTTAAGATCCTTTTACAGGAATAAAAACATTCAGCTTTATAATAAAATGGAAATACAAGAATATACACAATTTTTTTTTCCTGGAAGAAAATATAAAGATTTTTTTTTTATTCAACCCTGTACTGCAAAAAGACACTGCCTTTTTTAATGACTTGTAATCACTTATAATTAATTCTACACTTTCATCTCTCATTTTATTAAGGCATAATATTAATTTCTTTAATATGACTTAAGAAGCAGAATGTAAACAGACTGAATTCAGGAATATCCCTCATAAAAAAAGTAAAGAGCAAATTTAGGGATGCAAGATGACTTGTAACTGAAAAAAATAAACACATTTCAAAAAAAAAAAAAAAGAGGAAGGATTCTCAGGTACTCATATCTCAACAGGACTCTTATTCACCAATGTATCTTAGCATTTCTTGGGTTTCTTCATTTGTTACCTTTTGATTTTTATCTCATTATTATGAAAAAGCAGTAATTATGATTTCTTACCATTACCCTCTCTAGTAAAAGCTCACATTATGATGCAGTACATCAGTAATACGGTGCTCCTTCAGAGATCATTAAACCCTAAGAATTATCCTGCATGCTTCTGTGACAGGACACAAATTACTATGCTTGAAATGTTCAAAAATCACACAACTTAGAATGTTGATGGTGCAAACTGTTCCAAATTATGTAAATACAGTGCTGAAATTGTGCTTTTCAAATTGTCTGGAAATTTTAACTGCACTAGAGAAAATTATGTGAAAAAATGTTCCTACTAATAATATTTCTCAGAAATATTATCTTTCTATTTGTCCTGTCATGAACAATGAAAAGAAACCCAAAGTACCACAATTCAAAAAAAGCTGACAAGCAATTCCTAATCCCTCCTTTACATTCCCCCAAAAGAACAAAATGAGTAAACTATTAGTTTGCTTTTGAATTTTCAGTTTAGCATTATAAACCCTTTTGGTAGACTTAGGTAAATCAAAATTAGAAGCCTTCAGAGCATTTTTGACTGTCTCTAACATAACCATGAACCTAACAGAACAAGACTTATCAAAAGGTTAAATTCTCTTTTCTAGAATATGAAATTTAAGAACATCATAAACCATCTGAGTTAGTAGTTCAACATTCTGAAAATTTATAGCATCCATGCAAACACCAGCCTCCTGAAAGTAAACACACTCATCTCACATGCTTCTGGGTCAAGGCTATGTAACTCCAGGTGGCCAGTCATCACCCAGATCAATCTACAATCAAACTTCTGTCTAATTTGCCACCTCAGAAATAAAAAGCTGACAGCTACTTGCCCTAAATACTTTAGAAAGTCTCAAATCCTCTTTGGCTTCCCATTTCATGTCTTTGAAAAAGATACCAGGAAAAAAAAACCCAAAACAGAAGCAGAGTGCAGGAATGCCTTCTCAAACGCTTGAGACCTAAGGGCTTTAAACAAGCAAGCAAGCCTATGTATCTCCTGTTTTACCATTGTGTTTGCTGGATCTGACCTTTGCCAAACTACCATGATTGTGAAACTTTGTCTTGTGTCCCCAAGGCAAAAGAACGCTGTTAAGCAGCACTTCTGCTTTTTGCCTCACACTCAGGTAGTGAAGACTTCAGTAGGTGATGGAATAGAGTATGGTACACTGCTCAGAAATCAGATTTGAGTGAAAGCAAACTGTTCTAGATGGCACACTTAAATGGTTCATATGGTGTCAGACATGTTTCCAACTAGGACAGCTGTAAAACACAATCTGCTCTATAATCTTGTTCTCTGAATGGAACATACCCAACACAGACAGAAACACCAGAAAATACAATCAAAGTCCTAGCAAGATGCAAAACAGGCACATCAGAACTGAAATCTGAGTTTGCAAGTTTTAGCACAATTTCTTGAAAATTGGTATAACACACTAAAAGCAGGGTGATGTAATGGTCAGAAAGTTCCTTGAAAGAACAAATGTTCTAAAAAGAACTTACAGTACTTTAAAAATAAATGTTTTATTAATATTAGCTCAGAAACCACAGAATGATTTAAAGCCTAGGCTCCTATGAAAACAAGGTTTTACTATCACATGCCATCAGCTGATCCTAGGAAATTCTTAACACCACATATTGAAGAGACAAAACAAAAAAAAAATCTTGCACTGGGAAAATGGATGGATCTAGAATTAAAGGAAGAACAACATTTTAAAAACACACAACTACAGACTACATTAATTCTGCTGTTCATCAAATAGCATTTTTAACAAAACATTATCAAAGAAAACCTAAAAGGGCCTTAATACAAGTTATTGAAAGCTAGCAAAGATAAAGCTATTAAAAGTAAGACCTCATGATTAAAAAAATACAACCATAAGTAATCAGGTTAAGAGTTTGATACTGGATTTGGTTAACCAGGTAAAAGATCATGACCTTTTGCTCGGTTTAAACTTCTCTTACAAGTACAGCAAATATTTCTTCTCACTGTCCTTGCACATCCCTTCTTCCTCTTATTCTCTGATCTTTAGGGATTATTCTACCAGAACAATACTCACTTGAGTCAAGCCCAATTGATCTGAAATTTTTAGTCTCTATTCTGCAGATAAGATGGAAAAAGAGACTCCAACACTGTGATAAAAATCACCATGAACAGATGAAGAATATCAAGTATCTGATCTTCTTGCATTTAATCTAGCATCTTAACTGCATGATCAACTTTCAGAATCTTCTCTAGCTGAAGAGTCTAAATATTGAAAGAGTAACTATTAAGCATTTTCCATTCTGCATATCAAAGTAAAAAACCAGCAATCATCACTAAAGTCACCAGATCCCAAACCTTTACTGATACACATTATGAAAGGTGGTACAATATCCCAATGAAGTAAGTAAATCAAGACAATCACTTGGAACATAACCACAAAATGCAGTGACCAAAATGTGAGAAGCAGTCACAGTGGCCTATGGCCTTTATTCAGAACGAAGTCCTTCATTAATGACAGTTTATTAAGAAGAGGGCGGATGCTTAGAATTTTCGTTTATATTCAGTATGCAGGTCAGTACTAGACAAAAGGTGGGTGCCCATTTACATGCAACAGATTTTACTTTTTTAGTTGAGTTTTATAAATCCTACTAGGTTTTAGGTTTATATTGTATTATTTGTCAACGGAAGATAGTTCCGTTCCAGGTAAAAGAATGTCTGAACTACATGATTAGACCATCTAAAAAAACCTTATTCACCCTGAAACAAAACCTACATACCCTTCTCAAACTTAATAAAAACATACATGTTGTATGTTATACAACAATATAAACATACACATACAGCCAGGTATGACTGCATTAACAGAAAAAAATTACATGGTAAGGCTGGATTCCACTACAAATTCCCCAGCCAGATAAAGGAAAATTCTAGCTACGAGAAATTAGAGGAATCTTATTTTAAAGATGTACTCAAAACAAAGAACAAGTATAATGTAGATGCACAGGTTTCTTCAACAGCAAAACAGAGCAAAGGAGCCCTGACAGATTTGTAATTGTTACTTTAACCTTTATGTCTATGTTCAAGAACAAAATCCTAAAAGGATGATTCTGTATGGTAAATCTGAAGATGTGCAAGGCAAAAATATGGATATTATCTTATAAATCTGTTGTGTATACAAAAAACATCTAAAGACAAAACATTATTTGCATAGATAAATCAAGGACAATGAAGTACCAGGCTGATTTGTGTAGATGTATAACCTATAACAAAAATAACTTCAAACAAAAAAACCTTTGTCCTTAATAAATATTTTTTTTAAAAAAAAAGAACTTTTTTAAGTTCCACATAACAGTCCTGTAGTTTATCTTAAGACATCAGGCTCAAAGACCAGAACAGCAGGAAAGAACAGATATCACACAGAACTTCCAAGGATTTATTTCTCCAAGTAACTATGATAAGATGGTCCCACTAACAGTGCTTACAGCATACAAGACCCATGTCCTGATTGCAGAGAGGGGCCAGAGCTTGAGGCTATGCTGTGGGCATGGCTACATGGCAATTCTGCACCTCTCAAATCATCGCTGCGGGTTGTGGTGTCAGAGGGAAGAATAAGGTGGTCCTCCACATGCCCAGAAGTGTGCTATTTTTGTCTCCCTCTTTTTATCCTCTGCTGCTGCCACTCACCACTTTGCAACTCCTCTGAGATGTGACTCCAGGATGCGGTTCTGAAAAGCAGCGAGCATGGCTCTGGGATGTGGCTCTGAAGAAGCGGCGGAGCCATGCGGAACTGAGCCCCGCAGAGTGGCCCAAAGCAGCAGCAGATCTGAGCCCGAGCTGAGCCTGAACCCAAGCCTGGTGCAGTGGTGCAGTGGTGCAGCACAACACAGATGATTGCACTTTCAGGTTTTTGTTTGTCATTGTTTTCCGTTGTCTCAAAGCTTGGGGATGGGGACAGCCAGCTGCGGGGAGTGCCCACCATCTTGCCTTTCTCCCACTGGCCACACAGAGCTAAGTCAAAGTGGCAAACATCTTTTCTGCATAAAGAACCTTTCTTTATTTTTGTATGCTTTTGTTATTAATATTCCTGCTGTGATGGTGCACTTCTTACTCCACTGCTGTTTGCTTTCAGTAAAGGGTTATCTCAACCCATCGCCTCTGCCTTTGTCCCTCTCTTACTGGCGGGGGCAAGAAGGGAAGTGGCTTATTTGGACTTTAGTTTCCAGATGGTGACAAACCACCACAAACGAACATCCCTCATGCAGCTACACATACACTGGCTATTTGATGACTGGCCCATGTATAGCTGGGTGTCTTATGAACTCTTCTCTCCTGCAAAGGTTACCAAACTGAGTGCACTTCAGCAATATGAAACACTCCCTGAGAAAGTTAGGTGAATATATCACTTTTTATTATATACTAAATAAAGAAATCAGTCTCTTACAAGCTAGGGACAGTAGTAACAAGCAAGCACAACACTGAATGCTTAAAAACTGTTCCTGTCAGCTCTAAACACAAATCTCAAGCTATCCTATACAAATATAGCTATCTGCTGAATCCTTTAAAAAAAACCTGTGAATCCAAAACCAAGTTATATCTTACAGTAAGAAGAACAGAAAACGCATCCTGAGTTAACCTTGGCAATTCATAGTCACAGAAAGAAGCAAATTTGGATGGAGATGTAAAAAATATTTTCCTACCTGCTATCACTGTATAGAGGGAACAATAACACTTGCAGGCAACATGGGTAAGGTACTAACAAATACGCTAGTGAATGCTCTAAATCCATTTTAACAGTCTTCTGGTACTTTACTGATGTGGTGTTAAACATTTTGTGAGAGGAAAACCTTAACTATCTAGGTTTCCCTCTTTACTCAGAAGCACAGTACAGTACAGCTTCTTAAAATGCACAGCACACAATGTAAATGGACTGGAAGTTCTGTTTATCGTGTATCAATGATCAAAGCAAGGAAATACAAGTTAAATGTATTACCTCAGTTTCTTGCTATTTCCCATCATGTTGAGGCCGATTGCGTTCCCTTTAAAAAGTTTGAAACCTCCAGCTTTGCCTCGCCTTGCATACGCCTTTATGGCATCGCTGCTGGTGCCAAGAGTTCCAGGGCGACAACGAACTGACTGTCACAACAGAATTCACAGATATTAAAATAATTGTATGCAATTGTGTGTAGAAGTTAGAAGGAGAAAATTAATGCAAAATATTAATATAAATATTACATTGGCTTAATTTCCATACTGCTTTTACACCAAATTTCATAGAAAATACAGTCTATATCCATACTATGATTTCTTACGAAACAAAGTATAATATATATTTATTACAGTATTTATAGTAATTGTCTAAATTTAGAATTAGTTATTATTGCTCATTTTTCAGAATACTATAGAGATCAAAACTTTAAGGGTAGGCAGATAAACAGCTTGAGATATGTTCCTAAAACACAACAGAAACTTTCATTTCTTTACATTGCACATATGGCTATGCAATACTGTTAAGAACCTAAAAAGCTTTAAAGGTACATTTTCACCATGAGATAAACCAATTATTTACCTTTTTTTCTTCATTGGGACTGAAAGGCCCATCACTGTCATCTAAACTGAGCAGATTTGCCTCACTAGACAGGTGTGGGAAAGAAAAGCAAATACATTATAATCCAACAGAACATTAACAAAACATTTTAAATGCAAGAGGCTTTTTCCCCCCCTTCCCTCTACATGTAAATGTATCATATACACATTGTATAAATATGCATAAAACAACAAGAACACAAAATGAGCAAGAGAGTGATCAGATGCATAATGTGAACCTGAACTTAAAGTGTACATCAAATTATTTTGCAAAAAGCAGAACTAAAATGATTAATGCAAAATAGACAATGCTACTGAACCTTCAATATGGTTACAACAATATTACTGATACTATAAAAGGTTCTATATTCTCTGCATAAATTGAGTCTGAAACTTCATTAACCTATAAAACATGATCTTAGTTTGTTTATGCCTATCAACATTCAAGTATGTAGTTTAAAACTGCAAACCTCACAGTGCTTTAGGAGAAGAACTTAATGTAACTACATTTTACCCCACATCAATTACTACCAAATTATGTCTTCCTGAAAAGAACATACTCAGTTTGGTTCTACTGCTTAATAAAATGTGTTTCTTTAGCATTTTCAATATCTGTAATCCCCAAGCATTAGAAGGGAGAAGCAGACAAAACAACAGAAAGCCACTCCATGATACTCTAAAAACATTATTTTCAGTAATAGGCAGTTGTCCTCAGGTAATCTTAAGTATTAAAACTGGAACCCCAATCACACATTTCATACTGACAGCAGCTAGATTAGTCTAACATATACTTGCTTCCAGGAGAAGCAACTTGTAGACAATCCCTTCTCATCAATCTTGATAAGGTTACTCTGATGTTGGCTACAACAAAACAATACACCTTTTAGCCAACTTGTAATTGCATGGTTTGAAAAAAGCTTTAATCAAGATCATTCAGACAGAAATTTCTTAAAATAAAAGCAATTTCTAATTATGCCTGGTGATAAAAGGGAAGAGCTACACAAGAGAAACAAACATTTTTAGCCGTGCCAGTTTGACATGCTGGCTTGCAAAACACAGTGAATTTAGCTCTTCATATACAAAAAAACCAATCACTAAGTGCCCCATCCCTCAAGTTCCTAACAACTTTTTCCACACACAATATTTCCCTTCATGTTACAACTTATTCTTCCATCTTATACAATACAAATATCCCTAGAGCAAATAAAAATAAAATAAAAATGTTGGGTGAGATCTACAGACTCTGAAACTTCAGGAGAGAAGATTGTGCACGCAGTTGATTTTGAAATGGGAAGAATGATGTAAATATGAACATATAGCCAGAGGCACTGTTGTATTCTCCTTTAATTTACAGAGCACCACAGTTCTAGGTGCTCAATGGTAAAATAGTCTTATAGATTCATCACTAATTTCAAACAAAGGCAGAAGAGTACAGTTGTACTTCTCTACAGACTATACATGGATATTAAAATTTTTTACATCCTGCAACGTATTTTTAAATTCTCTTTCAGAACAAATCACCTTTTCAAGTGAGGCTCATGGAGCCTTCTCAAACATTCATCAGTAGACACAGAGTTTAATAATTTCAGAAGTCTTCCACATCCTAAAAACTAAACCAAAAAAGTTTTTTTTCAGTTTAGGTTTTTTCCCTAAAAAAAACCCTGCAGCATAAACATGAGTAGCAACCTACAGTACCTGCAGCTCTGGCATTTGCCTATGGTGCTGCCCTGGTCAGATAATTTCACTTTTAGAAATGTTTTTGTTCCTTAGCTTCAGTTCATAAAAAAATGATGACTATTTTCAAAAAACATTTGTACCGTGGCAATACTTTTACAATTTCAACATGCTTCAATACTGCAACCATTTTAACAAAGGGCAATTGAGGGGGGAGCTAAGGGAAGGTTAACACATTGCAAATGGCCAAAGAACTGAGCCAAGGCTTAAATCAAAATGAACAAGAAGAACTCTTATCGTGCAACATGACTAGAGTAATATTAGCAAACTGGAAGTTTTAAATGAACCAACACTTTTAGATCTTAAGGAATGTGAAGCATATACATCAGAATCAGAAAGGCTGTTTTCTCAGACAGCAGAATACATAGCAACTGAGCAGTGTCTATTTGCTCATGTATCACATGCTTCCTGTTGCCTGCTTCAATGATGCAATTTATACAGGCAGGAAAAAACCAAAAGCAACCCAAAACAAACATCATACCACTCCCTCAACATACCAGTCAGTAACATTTTTAACATCCCTGAAATGAAACCTCAGTTGTCTTGCTGGGAGGATGTCTCCACACTTTTGTCACTCTTAACCAGGGAACCATGGGTTTCCTGGTTATTTTCACGTTGGAACATAATTTCTAACTTTTCAATACATTCCCTAAAATTTTATAACAAATGAATGTTAAGTCATTTCTAATATTAAGGGGAAAAAATAGAAGTAATTTAAGCAAAACAAAGTCCTTAAGGGGAGTTCATAATTACACATTCAAATTTAGGCACTGACCAAGAAAACAAAAATTTCTGTTCACTTAACTCTAATCACTTGCCATTGGTTTGATGTTTTAAAACATTAAGAACTATGCAATAGTTAGACAGCTGAGATTAATGGGCTATGTTTTCACTACTATCTACGAGTAACCCAAACTTTAAACCTCTGTTGACCATTGAGGTTACACTCTAATAAGCTGCAAGCACATTTCTATCAACTACCAACTGATCCAGTCACATTTCAAACATAACTGGAATTTCTTTCTGAAAACTACTACATATAAAACCAGTAGGTTGATGTATTTGCCCTCACAGCACACTATGTACATTCTTTGTTTTAAATTACATAGCGGTAGGCAGCACACTAAAAAAGCTGCTCTGTCAGAGGCACAAAAGAAGTAGCACCATTATTAACTCATTTATTGTGCCATTCCATTAAAATAGCCTTAATTTTCGAAGTTTTCATCAATTTAAAGGCTACAGTGCACTACTAACAGGCTCACAAAAGAAGTATAAAACATCTATATAACTATGGGAGGGTTTTTTTGACAAAGTAAAACAATTTCTGTAAGCAGTGGAAAAAATGTACAATGCTTTTCCATTTGTCAATAGACGGAAAAAAGACATTTATTCCCCTAAATAGAAGGGGCAAAAATTAAAGCTTTTTAAAAGAAAACAGGAGTTAAGTAAAGACACTGTAGTGCAAATAAATTAGACCCATTTATTTGTATTCCTTGTTTTTGATAAGGCTGCTGTTATTTCACTGGAAGGCAGAAGTCTAGACTATTAAGAAAATAGTATGAAAGCCATGAGAAATCTGGGCCCATCCGTTTACAAAAACACTGAGGGGCATACTGATATATTTCAAAAACATTTACACATACATTACAAAGGAAGTAAAAATAAATTATACAAGACACTTCAAGAGAATCATCTGTAACACCAGAAAGGATCTTATAACATGTTAATTTAATTAATCACTTGAATATATTACCTTGACTATGTTTGCTTAAGTCTGCCATCCTTTCTTATCTTCCACTACACAAGATCATCCTAATTTCCACCATTTATTCTGTGGTGGACTACACAGGTTTCAGTGTGCTCAGCTGATCAATTGGTCTTTTTTTCCTATTGTTCTACATAAAGGTAGATCTCCCATGGGATATCCAATTACAAAGCAAGGAAAGTCTCATGCCACTTGCTACCATCCTGAGTCAATCAAATCTTTAAACATGAAAAATGTTACTTTTACTCTTTCAAGTAGACTGAGTATTATCAGTAGGCATTTATGTAGGGATAAGATACTTCTTAATTACCATTCTTAATTTCTGTAACTCTTGTTCCATGCTATCAACTCTAGCATCAGTTTAAATTTATATAGTTAGGTGATCATTATTTTTCCAAACCTTCTTCAGTTTACAAATATTCTTCAGTCTTCTTGTGTTCATTACTTCATATCTTATCTATTATTACTCACTTCATGTACGTCCCAAGTAAGTTACATGACACCCTTCTTTTAAAATAAATTACCTATCCTAAAAATTGCTGTGGTAGGAAGCCATTGGCCACATACTTTATGTTCATCTCACTGAAAAAAAGACATCCAGTGCTGAGCAACAGCATTAGCACAGGTCTCTTAGGGTAATACAAGAATGCAGCCACTCCTTTAAGTGCTGAGATGTTATTCTTAGGCTACTTCCAACCAAACCTATTGTGTATCTGCCACTAAGAGGGCAAAAAGCTGTGATAAAGCCAGGCACTGTAACATCAGTGCCTCCACAACAAGTACGAGATGCATCCAACTGCTTCCTTCAGACTCAGCTCTCTCCACAAAGAGAACATGTAAGAATCAAACTTAGTCATTATCAGCACACCATCATCACATACCTATTTACTGCACAATATACTCAAAATACTGGGAAGGACACAAAACTTTATGCTGGAAAAATTATATGAATTAAAGCTGCTAATCTTTGAAATGTTCTACTAATGGTAAAGGAAATTTAGAAAAAAAGAGAAGGAAAATTTACTGTTGTTTTCTAAAGATTCCTTTCTGTCAATGTTTTGCTATATGAAATAAAAATGCATCAGAAAAGCAAAAAAACCCCACAAATTATTTCAGAATGCTAAAAGCTTGCTATGTCTTTGAGATAAACAAATCCAGGTGTTACCAAAAAGTAAATATGTGGGCAGCTTAAAACACATGGCTGTTTGGAGGGAATAAAAAATTGCCTCAAATGGTATCAGAGAATGGTTCAGTAAAGAAGACAAGATCTCTGGTTAAAATCAATTTTCAACAACTCTACTATCTATACTTCAGAATAAGATTCAGCATAATTCACAGATATAAAAGCACATCAAAATTATTTAAGTACGCAATAAAAATTCAATTCTAGCTTTGGCAAAACTGCTTATTGTAGAGAATATCTGAAAGGAATGAAAAATCACCCAGATGTACAATCTTAAAATCAAATACAATTACATAAAGATTATGTTTCATAATAATTTTTCTATTTTTTTTAGCATCATTTCTCTATATATTTTTCATTCTATGTTCTTAAATCAACATCAGCTGGAGACTGATAGAAACCAGCAGCAAATTACTAGTAGAAAGAAAAAGCTGCTATGTTTTCAAATGTGACTTATTTCTGAGGGCCAAGTAAAATGGAAATAGTAACTGTATGGTATGTACTGCCCTTATGCTTGAAACATATTTGCATGCACTACAAATGGATGTAAAGTTGCTAAGGAACAACACGACCTTAACTCCATAAAACTAAAATGCCCTTAGTTTTCAGCCTTTAAAAAGTGCTTTTAACTTCTAATACAGTTCTGTTTTGACATGAGTTCTTAATGCTTACTTGACACTTCAACGAACCCCTTCACTCCCTTTTAATTACTAAAATTTCACATTTCTTAAATGTTTTATTAAGATTACAGCATAGCCTGCTGCTGAAGCCTATGTGGTTATGTCTACTTTCCTACCTCCCTTCCAACACACAGTATTTGGCAGAATATTAGATGACACAAATTCATATATGAATTATTTTTGTATTTAACCACAGGATCAGGGACTTCTAACTAGAGAATCATAGCATACCTTTTAAATTTGCAGATCCTACTCTCCAGATATCTAAGAACAACAAATAAAGTGACATGAATTCTTTGTGCATGACACTTGTTCTTCTAACCATTCGTTAGTCATTCTGGAAATAAATACATTAGTATCGAGAAAACATACTAGTAACAATAAAATGTCACAAGGACAAAGTATGCATTCAAACTATATACACAGGATTTAAGTTTTAGCTAAAATCCAAACATACCAAGTAAAGGATTAAATTTTAAGGGAAAAAAAAAAACCAGCCTTAACTCTATTCAGCAAAATAAACACAAAGGAAGAAAAACCTAGAATCTTTAAGCTCAGTTTAACTTGAAGAAGGTATAAAGCTACCAAAGTACTTTAACCATAACTGTCAAGTACTGAGTAGAATCATCATTAAAGGACGGAAAAGCTGAAGCTGCTTGGATACCCTACCTATCAACTTCCTTATTCTGTATGTTCACATACTGCTTGTCTGTGCTCCTTAGACTTACAGAGAAGCTCCAAAGACAACTGCAGCTCTTGTGAAATGTACTTAGTGCCAAATGCCTCCGTGTTCACAATAAAGCTTATATTATAATGAACCCCTATTTGGCAATACTATTTAAAATAATAGCTTATTATTTCAAATAATTTTCCTTATCATTGAAAGTTTAAGGTATTATATATTATTTCTTATTCATAAATTACAAAAAATATAAGTATTTAATTATAAATACACATTTTATACTTTCAAGAGCCTAGATAAAAGTATCCTTACTCTTTCTCTGCATCTCCTTCACTTTCTTCTGCATGATCAAAGCTCCAATTACTTTTAAAACCTCCATCTCTCTTGGACTGTGATCTATCCAAAGCTGAAATGAAAACAAGTTAAGATAAGTCTTGATTTCAAGCTGAGTTATTAATCAACACAAACTAGAGGAGTAAACCAGATGCATGTATTTTCCGCCAGTATTTATTTTATTGATGTCAATTTTTAATAATCATTTGATCAGTAAGTCCATCAATGCAGTGGTGATTATTATTTCCCTAAATAAATAAAAGTATCTGTCAGCATCTTATTAGCAGTAAGTTAGCAAAAAAAAAAAAAAAAAAAAAAAAAAAAAAAATTATGACCTGAGGTAGTATAATAACGGTTTTCAACTGTTTTACTGATATGCATAAATTTAAGGGTAGTTTCTTTGACATGAACTATATGCCACACACAGAAAGGGTCCTAAAATATATTATTTGCATGACTAATAACCAAACATATACTGAATTTTTCCATATAAAAGCAGCAATTCTGTCCCAAGTACAATTGCAACATAATATGCTGGATTTTTAATACAAAATCTGCCTCTGACCTGAATAAACATATGATGCAAATTTTCAGTATTAGCATCAACTAAGTAAAAACTTTCTGTCATACTACATAAAATTTCAGTTCTCTCTACTACAATATTCACCCTTATGGAAATTTTCATATAGTATCACGGCATGGGGTATTCTTAAGTGAAGGTGTTCCAGAGCTCATTAAATCAAGTCCCTAAACATTGCAATATTTCCCCTGGGCCCAAAATTAAGAGCTGTCTCACACAAATTCTGTATGACAAACTATGCAGCTGCTTTGATTTTGGCTAATTTAAGTGTGTTTTTTCTTACTATATTTTTCTTTACATTGTTGGAAATGCATTTAGAAATAATGAATGAAACTGATACACTGATAGAAAAGAGTAAGAAAATCACAACCAACAACGTATGTCAACAATAAAGTATAAACAACGCACACAGAAATATTTATTGCATATTCAACCTCTGCTTCCAACTACTTGTACCTACTGCAGGTTTTCTGAGCCCTAAGTGAATATGTTAAACACATTTTTGTGTTTAACAGCTTTTCCTACCTTTTTCTTCTCCCTGTTTGCTTTTTAATCAACCCTGCTTTATAGAATCAACAGCATCTTGCAGCAGAAAATACCTCAGCTTAATTACAGGAGTATATCCTTTTGTTGATTCTGATTCAATCTGGCACCTTTTGCTCTTAGTACTCTACTTCTACAGTCCATGTACTCTAGAAAACAGTAATAAGTAACCCTTCCCTATTCCCTCATGAATGCATAGATTCCTGTTATGTTTTTTCATGGTCTTCCTTTCCCAGGCAGAAAAATACCGCATCAGCTTAATTTTTCCTCACATCAAAGCTGTTTCATGCCTTTAAATCCCTCTTGATGCTTCTCTTTGAGCCTCTTCTAGTCTACTGTACCTCTTCTGAGAGGAGGATACACGCACTACGAGGAGTACTCGAGATGCATACATCCCATGAATCCCTACAGAAGCAGAACGTTGTTTCTGTTTTGCTCTTTTTTCCTTTCCTAGTAAATCTTTACATTGGATTTGCTGGCTGCATTGATCTTTAGGTACTAGATAGTTCCATCTTTTACTCATGATTGGTTAAGAAGCACTTCAGAACAAATCATTATCTACAAAAATGATTTTTTTTTTTTTTTTTTACTTTTCATTCGCTTAGATTACTTGGTAGTTCCCTACACAGAACTTCATGTATGATTTCAACCCACAAAATTCAAAACCTGAGCATTTACAACTTCCATTAAATTATACTAACCCAAGTATAATTTAAGTATTTACAAACTTGGTCACCTGGCTATCATACCCTTTTCCTTATAAATGTGCACCAATGTTATAGATCCTTGTGCAATTCAATCAGTTACTCCTATTAACAAAACAAACCTTTTTTGCCATGTCTTTCTAACTCTTCACAATCGTTTCCTATTAAATTTTCCATTTTATTCAGAGGTAATTTAGCCTCTCCCAAAGCCTTTGATAAATGACTTTACAGAGGGAACAATGAAATCAATTCTGGTCTCCATTATAATTTCTATGAATTCAGGTTGCATGGTCACAAAGCTCACTGATGTAAAGTTCCTCAAATACCTGCACTGCCTTTTCAAAATGCTGATATCATGCTAGCTACCCTCCTTACCTGTAGAAGAAACATGATGCTAACCACAAGCAACACACTTAACCATTAGCTCCTTTACCCTCCAGTTCCTCTTACAACACTTGGATGAATGCCATGTGATCATGCTGCCTTGTTTGCTCAATGTACTGCAATTTCTTCCACTGATGCTTCATTTTGAGTCGTACACTCTGTCACATTCCTTATTAAGAAACACTCTGGCATGAAGAGCTCTCAAAGTGTTGCCAAAGTGAGTGCAAGCAATTCCATTATTCAGCTGTGACCTTACATACTCCAAAGCCACCTTTTACAACTGGGTTGTCTACTAAGCCTCCAGACACTCCTCAAATTTTCTGTTGAGTTTGAAGAAATACTTAACAATAGTTTTTATGTCTGTTAGGAGTTACTAATCAATTTTTCCCCACCTCATTTTAATTACAGGTTAAATCCACCAACTTTTTTATTATTCTCTGTTTTCATTACTAAGATATAAGATCTGATTCAAGAACTATGATGTTTTATTTCTGATATTATATCTTACTCTACTGTTTAGCCAGGCCAGCATTTGGGGAGCCTTTTGAAATCTACTTAAACAAGCAGCATGCATGCTGTAAGCCTCCTATATATTTAAATAACTCCCAAGCTGGCTACAAGTATTTTACACTTCAGCTGCATCTTCTTTTTCATTTTCAAAATGTTTCTTGGTATTTTCTGTAAATTTTTTTTTTAATTAAGCATTTTGTATTGGACAGTTCATCCACTGCTACTAATGAGTGCAGCCATCCATGGAAAATGTCTTAGTACCCCAGTTCTGCTCATTGAACTCTGGATCAATTTTCACTCTCTCAAGCACTCTTCATCCTAACAAAAATGCAAATCCAGAAGGATGCCATCATGTTAGCCAGAGTGTTCACCTGAATTATTTGATCTAGGTATCTCATTCCATAAAAGATTTTTAATTTTTTGAGGGGATAACAAGAAATCTCTTACACGGGCTAAGCTGCTGCCTATTTTGCACTAAGATTTAAATTTGGAACCCCTATGCTGCAATTTTCACTATGTGTACTATTCAAGGTCATTTTAATCAGCAAGGCACATCCATACCCAGAGGTGAAAATATTCAAAAAAGCAGAGCTAACCCTAAGGTACTGTGTCAAGAGAAGACAACTGCTGTACCTCTGCCCAAGACAGGCAGCATGCTGGAGCAGATTTCACTCTCTTTTTTCCTCCCACTACTAACTCCCTTTGATGCTGTTACACCAAGGGAGATACTAGTTCTGAGCCCAAGAAAGTACCTGAAATTTAACTAGACAAGTTACACAAGTGTAGCTTACACATTTCACTGCTTTTGTAAAAAAATTGCTGCTTTTTAAACAACAGTTACATGTAATTTCTAAAAAGCCAATTAAAAAAATAATTCCTGAAAAAATAGTCTGTTTCATTTGGACATTTATGTCATTACTAACCACATCCAGAAGCCAGACTTTTAAAAATCCCCACACAGTCTTTTTGTGTAAAACACAAGTATCATCCTTTGGATTAGAAAGCAAAATATTCCTGTAGGAGAAAGTCAGAAAGCAGATCACCTTTAAATTACTGTGAGGACACTGTTTTGCAAACTCCTTGAGCAGGAGTTACTGTCATTCAGCAGTGTCACTAAGCAATTCCTAACTGGAAGGAAAAAAAAGTTCATAGTGAATATGCATGAAATAAGAGCAAAATTTTGCAGTGTCGAAAAAAGAATCCTTTAAAATTCTGCCTGTCTAAAACACTAAACGAGAAGTGACATACACAGCATTTAGTAAAGTGCTAGTGTCCTGCAAAAGACATTATCTTGGAAGATCTGATTTTGCATGTCTTGTACCTCATGCTCTAAGGCAAATCATTCCATACCAATCTATACTAGAACTCACTAGAAAAATATGCCTATTGCTTTATTGTTTTGTATGTGATGCTGTGTTGGGTTTGTGTGGCAAGATTTTGGTAGTGGTGGGGAGCTGCAAGGGATCAGCAGGCCTCACCTCTGCACTTCAGAACATCATGGAACATCATCCTCCTGGAAGATAGGCTAAGGCACAAACTAGACAAGAAGGTGACCCAAGACAGTCAGCATAGCTTCTCTAAGGGCAGATCATGCCTGACCAATCTGGTGGAAAGACAGCAATGGTCAACAAGGGCAGACTGACAGATGCCATCTACCTACACTTCTGTAAGGCCTTTAATATGGTTCCACATGACGTCCTCATCTCCAAACTGGAAAGACATGGATGGACTATTTAGTGGCTAAGGAAGTGGCTGGATGGATGCAACCAGCAAACCACAATGTCTCTGTACCCAGGTGGCAGCTGGTGATGAGCGGTGTCCCTCAGGTCTCTCCTGACTCTTGGGACTGGTGCTCTTCCATGTCTTCTTCAACGACACGGTAGGACCGAACGCACCCTCAGCAAGTTGGTAGATGACACCAAACTGAGTGGTGCAAGTGAAACAGTGGAAGGACATGATGCCATCCAGTTTGTCCAGGTCCAGACTTGAGAAGTGGGCTTTCCCTTGTAATTCAACAAGTCCAACAGCAAGGTGCTGCATCTGAGTTGGGGCATTCCCAGACATGAGTACAGACTGGGAGAAGAAGTCAGTGAGAGAAGCCCCCTGGAGAATACCTGAGTGTTCTCATGGACAAAAAGCTGGATATGAGCCAACAGTGCATGCTGGCAGCCCAGAAGGCCAATAGTATCCAGGGCTGCATAAAAAGCTGAGTGGCCAGCAAGTTGAGGGAGGCGACTCTGCTCCTCTACTCTGCCCTCATGAGACCCCAGCTGGAGTGCTGCATCCTCCTCTGAGATCCTCAACATAAGAAAGACACGGATCTGTTGGAGTGGTTCAGAGGAGGACACAAAGATGATCAGAGGGGGAGAGCACTGCTCCTACAAAGACAGGCTGTGATTGTTCACCATGGAGAAGGCTTCAAAAAGACCTTATCTTGCAGTAGTTCAAGTGTCTTATAAAAAGGAGGGAGAGGGATTTTTATACAAACAGACAGTGATGGGACAAGAGGCAGTGCTTTTAAACTGTAAGAGGGCAGGTTTGGATTAGATGTATTACAAAGAAATACTTTGCTGTGAGGGTGGTGAGGCACTGGCACAGGTTGCCCAGAGGCTGTGTTCAAGGAAGTGTTCAAGGCCAGGCTGGATGGGGCCCTGAGCAACCTGATCTAGTGAATGGTATCCCTGTCAACAGCAAGAGTGTTGGAACTAGATGCTCACAGCTAACCTTTGTATGATTCTCTAAGATCAACTCACCAAAGAAGCCAGATGCATTTACTGTCCACACAAAGATCAACTTTTCAGGGAAAGTAACCTTTTCATATATATCACTGGTTTGCCAGAATAACTCCCTACCACCCCCCAGAATACAATAGCAGAGACTTCAAGGTTTCTATTGCACACATTGAAACTTTTTTAAGTCTTTCATCTGCTGAGATCTCAACTATTTCTGTGTGTACAAAAACCATCCTAAACATACAGTCTAGATCAAACAAAGGTTTGGTTCAGGACCCAGATGCTTTTTCAGGAAGACTTGAAGTTTACATTCTTTTTCCCTAGTTGCTGGTAAAGAAACACTGCAAGCCTCGTCTTACAAATGCTTACACCATCACAACTGCAACCAACCTATCAGATACTGCAGTGCTCACACAGAAAATGTAAATTAATTTAAATGTACTCAGAATCATTGCCTTCATCCAGACTCATATTTAAAGAAATGAAAAAGAATGCTTCTAAGCTTTCTAATCTGTTGCTCATTTAGAGTCATCAGATATACTGTTATGAGGATACAAGTACTCATAAAACTCTGACACAGAAATATTTTTTGGTTTACTTTCCCCATTGCTTCATTATTCTTCCAGACAGGCTTCTATGCAAAACAGCTTTTTATCTTCCAGCTGTGATACCATCAGCTCTACTACATCAACTGTTTAACCACAGTGAGGCTACATTTTCAAGTTCTGAAGCAGCACTACATGAACAGTTTTACAGGCCCCTCACTCTTCCTAAGAGCTGCAGATTCTAGCTCCTGTATATGTCACTCTGCATATGTCAGCACTGACAGAAAATCTAGGTCTGGGGAAGGAAACCAATTCAGGCAAGAACCCCTTGAGCAGCAGGGGAGGGGAAAAGTTATTCTTCAACCGTATCAGTTCCCTCCTCCTGTTCAACCACACTAACACAGTGCAGCTGTGAGAGCACAGCAGAGGTGAGGTCCATCCAACTATTCTAAGTACTATGGATACCAAGGACATTTCCATGGAATTATAGCCTAATCTACATTTATAGGTATAGATTTAGAAATCTAGTGCTTAAAAAAAGGCTTTTAACTTTCCACTCCCTAAATTAGCTGCAGAGGCAAAAAAAAAAAAACCCAGTCAAAAGCACCTCCAGTAACAGGCATAATCATAACCCGATACTAGTTGAGATATCATGTGAAGCAGAGAGTTCAATAGTCAAGTTCTATGAGACCAGTGGAATGGATATCAAGCACAGACATTCCTTTGCACATGAAGGGAATTCAACTTCTCAGCTGGCTAACAAAAACACCTACACCCTTCCAAGAACTTGATGTCCACAGAAAACCAATGATATATACAGAGCATTCATTCCTGGACAAAAGGGTTCATGCTCCTGAGAAGCAAAAGTATTTATGAAAGTTCTGTACTGCAAAGATGGCAATCATCTGCATATTCTGGTAAATGACTATTTTTTTCAGGGCCTGCATGCATATTGGGCTGATTACATTGCAGGATATTGCACTAATAACAGGACTGAAGAACACAGAATTGTGTTAAGTTTGATCATCTGCTGAATTGTTTAACATTTTTCAAGTACTAACAAGGAGTAACAGAGGAGGATAAAAGAACATAGCTTTGACATATGTTAAATATTTTCTTTGTGATGCCTTTGAAAGTTTTCTGGTAAGACAGCAGTGATAACCACACAATGCACAACTAATGCTGCTTCACCTTTTCTACTGATTCTCTCACCAGAGGTGTGGAGGTATCCACTGCACCCAAGGATGCTGCCCTTATGACAGCATCAGAAAACAATGCATAAGTACTTCAAGAGGCCTTCCTTGCCTACACCAGCAGCAAAAGGAATGCTATAGAAAATTGTGGGTATTTTCTGCTCAATGAGACAGAAATTAAGTGACAAAAAGACATGAAAAAAAGATGAACTCTTTTTTTTTTTTTTTTTTTGCCATCCCAGATTTCACTGCTAAATTCTGTCTTCTGACCTCACAGTTACTCACCTCTATCAATAGAATCTGTGGGAACCCACTGTCAAAGAAGATGTGATTAAGGAACACTTAAGCCAGTTGCATCCAAAGACTGGAAAAACATCATTGCCCTTCTTGAACAAGGATGATGTGGTGAACTACAGGCTAGTCTGCAGAAGACAGAACTTATTCTTCATCATCTGTGTACTCAAGAGTAGACCACACTGACCTGAGAGGCAACAAAGACTGTACAAATCCCTGAGTAACCTGCTCTAGCCGGGTCTGGCTTGAACAGGGTGTTCCAACCCATCTGAATCCAACCAGCTGTCAAGTAAAACCAGCGACTATTCACAGGTACAAATGAGCTCCTAAAGCAACTGCACCCCCATCACCAAAACTTCCAAAAAGAAGTACCTCAGTCACTTTTCTTCTTTTCCCTCTCTAAGTAAGTCTGACTCCTACTCAAACTTTCCACTAAATTATTAGCAAAATGATTTGAGTAACATCAAAAGCAAGAACAATAAACAGGGAAAAAAGGAGAAACAAACAAAATGGTAATGTTTTCATCTCTAGCATTATGAATTCTTTACTTACATAAGACCTCTATTGCTAGACTGGAGAAATAACAAAAATTCAGAAATTAGGAAGAAAGTTTTGTTGTTTTTATAGGAAAGTTAAATCAAAGAGAGGTATCTTCCTATTTTACAGATAAAAATAGAGGATAAAAGGTGAGGTTAGCCTAAGAACAATTTCTGAACTGCCAATTCACTCTCAAAATGTGAAAAAATGTATAAAGCTAACAAGCCATTTCAAAGAAAATGACAGTTGAACAAGAATTCCAGAACACAATTTCTGTGGCAAATCAGTATATGACATTAATCACAAATTATCTCAAATTCTGAACACTGGAATAGTTTTTAGAAGATGAGCAAAACAGCAGGAAACCATATATTATGGTCTGCACACTTCATTATGCGCCATGGGATCCATCTTCATATAAAATCTAAGCTTGTGCAACTGAGAATACAGCAGCACTAAACAAACAGTGATCTATTTTTAAAAAATGCTGAAAGGCAGTTACAGAGTAAGATTAATAACCTAGCCAAACTACCTGGAAATTAGGCAACTGACACTTCAAGAATGTTTCCACATTTGCTGCAGTAATTGGAACATCAGGTTGAAATAAAGCACCAAGAGGAAGAAGAAAAAAAGAATTTGAACTATTTAATACTTCTGGTTTTATCCTGTTAAGTTTCATAGATTATGTCAGATAGATACTATCCCCATTATAAAAACATACAGAAATTAAAAGTCCAGAAAGGTTCCACAGTCTCTGCAAGGCCTTAACTTGCATATGCAGGAGAGAAGAATCAGAGACTCATAGAATGGCTTTGGTTGGAAGGGACCTTAAAGAGCAGGTTGCTCAGAGCCCCATTCAGCCTGGCCTTGCACACTACCACAAGAAATGTTTCTTCCACAAGAGGAAATTCTACATGTAATTAAAGAAAAAAAAAAAAAAGAGCAAGAACCTCTTTGATGTTGTCAATTGTTCAAAATTCACATGAAATGGACAGCAAAGAAAGCATACAAAGAAATGTTCAACAACCTCAATTAAAAAAACCACAAAAATTTGGTCACATGAACAAAGCACATTTCAGAAAAAAACTGAGTAGGGAAAGGATGATGAAAAGAGTTAGTTAAACTATGTGGCAAGAAAAATATTTGCATTTGCCTTTCTATAAAGACTAAATACCTGGAGTTTTCTCCAATTCTTAGAGACACTGGCAAGCTTTCATACCCACAGAAGGCAGCAGTCAGCTGAGTTGGATTTCTGATACGGCTGAAAAGGAATAGCCTAGCTCCACCAACATTTCTCCCCACTCTGAGGATCAGTTTTCTGTCAATTCAGTTCCTTCAGCCAACCTGCCATGAAGCCAGTGAAGTGCCAGTGCTGACTGCAGCACAGCTGGAGCACACTGTCTCTGGGAGGGACAGCAGCTCTGTCCCTCTGAACAGCACCTGGCACTGGATCTGGCTGTGTTGTCAACCCCAGGCACAGTTCCTTACAGTATGGCCCCACACACAGGGTGTCTTGCTATGACTCTGCAAATCCACATACAGTTAAGATCTATGCACATTATGTCTCTTAAAAAAAGAAAATCAGAGGAATGCAACACAAATACAGGCAACAGCCCTCTAACTAGATACACTACATACTTTAACTCCCTTTGCAATTAGCAGCAATCAATGCAGCAAGGTGTGAAATAATCTGATACAGTACTGCATTAAGAGCACTGAAATCTTTGTAATGGAAGCACCAAACTTCTCCAGACCTAACAGCAATGAGACTAAGGGACACTGACAACTGCTATCTATGTCACAGTACACTGACATCCACTAAGCAAGCTTTATTTTTCAAAAAGCTAAAAAAATCACTTTAACATGCCTTTTCTCAATAATTACTCATAAAGGCAACAAAAATGAAGACGTGCTATTGATCAACTCACTTTAATAAAATAACACATGCCAGCTTGCTAATTGAACTTAGTTATAAAACTACCTTTCAAGAAACAGCACCCAAAAGACAGCTAAAATAAAACACTGAAGTTATTAAGTCAACATCCTGCAACCAGAGTTTCAGCCACTTCCATCCAAGCATGAAACTCCTGCTTACCTTGATCTGTAAGTTCTTTCTATCACAGGGCACAGTCTTTCTTCTACCTAATGAGCAGTGCCTTTTCCATCTAACATAGACTTTGTTACACAGTAAAAGAACGTTTTACTTTATCAATGACAGATAGTTTTTTGTGGTATTTATCAAGTAAAGATTCATCTACAATGTATTTGCCTTATGGCAGAACTATTAAATCTCCACTGAAGATTTACTGTCCCAGGGCCAGGTATATGCAATCACAACGACCTTGGCCAGAGTAGTCCTGAAGTTCACTTTTGAAAGTTTACTCTCAATTGTAAAGGATCCTTAAATTGTCTCTTAAGCAGTAAGCCTTGCTAGAAATAAAATTACAACAAACCTTAGTAAATGTTTTTAGAAGTGAGCCTCAGAAATTACAAAGGCAATTGTAAATATGAAACCTAACATCTACTGCATAGTTCAAATTCTCATCTAATGGGCTCTTGAATAATCTTTCTGTTAGACTGTCTTATTAAATTCTGTCATCAGCAGGATATTCATATTTTGCTAAATGAGCCACAAAAATTGGACATGTCAAACAAATACAACATTATATCCTATGACATTATTAAAAATACATCAGTAGAATGAATTTTAGTACAAAAATTAACAATTGCATGACATTGAATAAAAACATACTCATAAAATAAATATTTTGCAGATGTTTCTTACAGACATAAATCTCAAAGATTACATATTACGAATCATGTCATATAGTAATATGTTTTACCACAACAGTCGAATATTGGTATTTTTCATTCCTAAAACATTGTTGTGTCAAGTCTTACAATAAAAATAAACAAACAAACAAAATCTCAGGGAGATATGAGCAAGGAAACTTTGTTCCAGCTCACAGGGTCTGAAAACAGACAAAAAGCCAGGAGGGCTTAACACAGAGTTTTGAATCATCACTGCTCTTTATAAACACTCAAGATTCAATCAGAGAAAGATACCCAAAGTCTTTCACTCCAAATTCTTCCTTCATAGGAATTACTGGGACACATATGCAGAAATGTTTCCTTGCCTCATGCAGTGCTTACAGCCTTTGTCTGTTAACAAAAACTTTTTAAAGGTCAGCTGACCAACCTCGGAAGAAATAACCACAGCCTCTTAATTTATTCCCTCCAGTCTCCAGCCCTCACCATAACCTTGTTCTTCACAGAAGAAAATATGCTATTTAAAATAATTGTGTTTCCTTGGGCAGAATAAAGCTGCTCTTACACTAAAATACCTATTAAAAAGTTTAAGCTATGTATTACACCTTGGCCTGACTTAACAGATCACCAGGCAGAGATGGAACAGGAAATGTCCTATTCTTCTCACACGAAGAGAGAGGCTGTATGCTCTCCCCCATCCAAGTCATTGTCTTGCATCTACCGGTTACCCTTCAGTAAGCAAATTCAACAGAAGTTTGGCAAAGTGCCAACCTGGCAAGACAGAACCCTGCAAGTTCAATCTCTCTGGCAAGAAAGTGGTTAAGTCTCCAGGGTGGTGGAGAGTATATGCAGCTCTGCTTCTAAAATGGAGTCGCACCCAC
The DNA here is from genome assembly GCA_013401135.1 of Cettia cetti. Classification (NCBI taxonomy): domain Eukaryota; kingdom Metazoa; phylum Chordata; class Aves; order Passeriformes; family Sylviidae; genus Cettia; species Cettia cetti. The sequence goes on from VZUI01049674.1 coordinate 77,734, forward strand.
TAACGTGACATTTAGACACCAATTTTGACTTAATTACAACTTAAGGTCAGCTTAACCTGAAAATATTAGGCATGCTAGGCTGCTGAACACAGAAACAGGAAGTCAGGAGCACACGCTTGTAAAAATTAAATGTGTAAGACAAAGCTGCCAACAAATTTAATTCTATATACTAAGAACAATAATATTTTACTAATGCTTTAATTTTCTTCATAGAAAGTAGGTACAGAGCATTAGACAGATTTTAATCTATGTAAAAATATGGCTACCTTAAAAAAAACTTCAAACTGAAACCAAGTAAGAGCCAAAACATGGGCCAAAAGAAAGGAACTTAAATGTGCTCTCCTCACCTCCAATGCAAGTACCTCTTAGAACAGCCAAGTTAAGAGAATTACATTTGTCCTTTTTTCCCAAACCCAGATTTGTTCCTGGTATCTCTACAGTATCTTCCATCATAACAGCTTCATTTTTATTTGGTTTCTCAGCCACCTGCAGCATTTTAAGCTATCCTGCACACTCTTTCACTCCTTTCTTTGCAACAACAGAGATGAAGACATACAGTGTCCTGTGCCCCAAGTCCTCTCACTGCCCTGACCCCTGACTGCTCAGCCACTGAAGGAACTAACACCAGTGAGCAGCAAACTGAACCTGCTCAGGCAAGACTAAAACCTTTGATTCAGGGACACTATTTTTGACTTCTCTGCTTAATGGACTGAGCAAGTTTCACAGAACTTCTATATTTTTACCTGCAAGACCCTTAAATCTCTGTAAATAAAAGGGTTTAAGTTTTGGAAAAATAAAAAAATATGCTACCATCTTTGTTATTCGTAACAAACACTAGCCAAGGACACTGAGGGTGGTAAGGCACTTGCAGAGGTTGCCCAAGGGGGTTGTGGATGCACCAACTGCACCAAGTGCTGAAGGCCAGGTTAGATGGGGCCTTGAGCAATCTGGCCTAATAGGTGTCCCTACCTATGGCAGAAGGGCTGGAAATAGGTGATCCTATTACTGGGAAGGAAGAAGGCAAAATTATGAGGTGACTCAAAAAACCTTCATATTCTTACAAAGCAATATTTAAAAGTGGCAAGTTTGGTGGTTAAGTCTCACATTATAGGATCTGCTACAACACAGAACACCTTGGTGCTCTTCAATTATGAGACAAAGCTAAAATTGTAGACTAGCTAAAGACTGATACTGCACCAAACTCCATGTACAGTCTTCCAGAAACAGCAGTAACAGCCAAAGTTGCTGATGAAACCATCAAAATAAATAATCTATTTTGTTTTATCCTTGTATGGAAAACAAGAAGGAAAAGACTGAAATTTCTAAAGAGGCTCATATCTGTGCAAGCACAACATCTTCTAACTGTTGGTTTAATATTTGCTATCCAACCACATATTAATGTTACTACTTTTGTTATTACTAGTACTTTTTTATTTATACTTTCATAAAGAAGAGTGTAAGGACCTGTTTTAGGAACTCATTTGCCATTTAACTATTTTTTTGCCACTAAAACCCACTAGAAATTCTGTATGTTTTCTGAGGAAAGAGTAGCCCTTTACTACCAAATCCAAGAGCCAGAAAATAGTGAACAAGGCAACCCAACCAAGACAGTTACTCTTACACCAGAAGCTACTATGTCCCACTTAGAGAAAACTTAATAGAGTAGCAGTTACTCAGGAAAAATTACCAAATAATAAATGCCTCCACAATGAAAACCAGAACATTGTGCACAAATCCTGTACATTTCAGAAAGCTCAGGACAAGCCCTGGCTCCTGGAATCCTGTCTCAAAATTAAGAAGGTGGTGTCGTGGAAGAGGATTGGAGCACAGGCTTTTACCTTAGAATGTGCTCCCAAGCATATTGCAACATATGTTATAGAGCAGTAATAGATTAATTAGGTTTATTTTTAGTATCTTTCTACATACTTTAAGAAGCACCCTGTCTTTCTTAATATTTCATACCACCTATCACCCGAGTTAGTCTGGCATGTATAAAAAAATAAAGACAGTAAGAAATGTTTTCTATTTGACTCTGCTGAGAAATAGTTCTCAACAACTGAGTTTCATTCATAGAAAATAACCTGTTACTCAAGTCAGAAGGTCTCCCATTCTCAAAACCACTGGACAGGACAGCTGAACATTCTTCAAGCCTAAGAAGATACATGTGCAGCGCTGGGAAAAAAATTCTGAACAGGTCAAAGGACTGCCATGGAAGTCATAAACAAGCCATGGAAGTCACAAACTTTGCACCTTCTCATAAAAAAGCCCAAAAACACTGTCAAGAAAAACAGAAGAAACAGAACCTCTCTGGCCATTGACAGGACAGATGCAAACCAGAGAAGAATTTAACAGGATAAAGCAGGAGTTCAGATAGGCACAGAAGATCAGCGATACCTGAAACAACAATTTTCAAGCTAATCACAATCTCCATTAGATCACAAAGCAGGAGAGACAATGACAACAATTAATAATTAAATTTCACTGTTAAGAGAGAAAAAAAAAATCTTGCAGGTAGAAAAGTTTTAAGTTTTAATATAAACTCCACTCTACCCTCCTAATTTGTATTATTCCAGTCAGAGATTTCCTAGTATGATTAAAAACAGAAACAAAAAAAGAGAGAGGAGGGCTGACCACCACTTCAAAAGAAGTCTGTAACTCTACACTAACACACAAAAGCTGAAGTTTCTGTACCACCCTAGAATCTCAGCTACCTTTAAGAAAATATGTAAGTCTACAACTCCTGCTCTGGTGAAGACAATTCTTTACATGTGAACTGAAAGAAGAACAAAGCAGTCTTCTGGAGTCCTCTGACAGACAACTGTGAAGTTTATACTACCGCTGTTAACAGGTAGACAACATAGTTTTCTTTACTATTATTAGGAAACCTGTAGCCAAGAAATAGGAATGAAAACTGAGCAAATTCCTGCCACGACTGCACTGGAATATCTCAACAGATTTGAAGCTAGGGACTGGCAACATTCCTTAGAAAGGAGATCCTCAAAAAGAAAATTCAATATTGTAATCACCAGAAGACTGAAATAAAAAATAGGAATGAATAATACATTTCTACCTTCTTCTGGAAAATATTTTAAAGTTTATCTATTATCTACTGCATAAACATAGGTAAACTTTAAATTTCATTTTGGAAAAGAGAAATTACAATTTCCTTGCAATTCAGTAACAGTGAAAGAAGCCGAAAAACAGGAGTTCCCACAATTTTTCTCCAAGGTAATGATCAACAGTACTCTCCATTCCCACATGTTTAACATGCCTCCTACCTTAAATCCAAATGAATTTGTCTGCCATTCTTAATATTTTACATGTGACTATCAGTTAAAAAACACAGGAACTGCTGCAGACACAAATTTCTAATCACTAAAGTTCTCCTCCTCCACATCAGGAAAGAATTCCCATGTAAGAGAAATACTTTGTTGGCGTGAATTTCTGCATATTCAGCCCATAACTTTGAAACGTGACTGTAAAAAAGAAAATTCAGAACAGTTTTACTGATTTCACTTGCATCTAAATTAAATAACAAAAATAGAGTACTTTCCACACTTCTAACAGTCCAGGCACTTCAAATGAAGTAATCATGCAGGCCCTGTACATCCACGTATGTGTGATGAACTATGATCATTGCTTCAGAATGATAACAAATGCAGCTTTAAGAAGAGTCCATTGTATTCCTAGGGATCTTTTCCACATTTCCAATAAACAGTCTATCCAATACAGAATAAAAAATTATGCACATGAGATACATGGAACTGGACAGAAAACATGTACTGGTATGAATCACTATGTCCAAGAATTTTATCAGCAGAAAGGCAACAAATCAATCATTAAAGAAACACCCTTCCAGAAAGACCATTTTGTTTGTACTGGAAAATAAAATAATAAAAAATATTAAGAGGAAGAACTTTTACAGTAGAATGACAGACACATATCTTCACAGTAATATCTGTTACACTAAATGAAAGAAAAGCAGTATCTCACTGGACACGTGGAATTAAAACCAAAATTCTTAACTATCATACTGAAAAGTAATTTATTTCACTTAACTGTATATTTATCTTAAGTCTGATTGATAGTCAACATAAGCAGGACAACACCAGAAATGTCTGTGTACATGTATGTATTCAAACACACACATGTATTTAACCAGTATCCCTCAGACTGAGTTTAACTGGTGATAGACCTAACATCCATTTTGCCCAGACTTCTTCTACTGCGCACCTTTAAGGCAGGGATGGACAGAGTCCTGCCCCTCCCCTTTGCCAGTCTTTGAGAAAACACTTCCAAAAACATTAAGTAAACAATTTTTGGTTGTTGCTTACTCAGCCTTCAAAGGACTCCATGAAATATACACACTCAGACAAGTTACAGAGACAGCTCTAGGCTCACGTATTAATAACCATCATCCGGCAATAGAAGCTGCCGTATTTCCTACTCTGCACACTTTCATCCCCTTTTTTGTCCCCATTATACTTTGTTTCACAAATCTGGCACTCTCGTGCTTGTCTAACAGTGGATAACTTGTCTAACTTTGGATAACAGTGCTTCTAACATCATTAGGTTGATCTAATATGCTACCTTTCCAGACTGCAGATTGCCAAAAAACTCATGTGTATATATATATATATATATGTGTGTGTGTGTGTATTTATAGATACTCTATTCCTGTACTTTTTCTATAAATATCTCTATATAAGTACCTATCAAATAACATCTGAAAGCCTTTTTCCCCTTTGCTTCAAATCAGTAAAGATTTTACCAGCTCTTACTAAATCTGCCCAAGTATGACTGTCCCATTTGGACTTGGGCCACCCCCATAAATTTTTTGTCACCACCATCTACACTAGATTTTCTTCACATGTGGCTGCACTCTTAGGATTTCTATCACATCATCAGCCCTAAAATTAATGTGTTCCCAAACAATGGGGAAACACAAAACCAGCTGATAATTCAGTTCACCCATCATGGCACATTGAAGCTTCAGATGGAAATTCTATCCAGTGTTGGGTTGGTCCTGCTGTTGGAAAGAGAATTCGTAAGCAAAAATAGTGTGGATATTGCATATGAAATCCATCTTCTCTTAGCCACCTGTGCAGCCAGCAAGTACTCAAGGTGCACATAGAAGAGAGTGACTAGTCATCATCTTGACACTTCTAGCTGTCTGCACAAACCTCACTATAGTCCGTGGAGACTTCAGGAAAAAATTGTAGTGTCTGCATTTCACCACCAAATCCTTTAAAGGTATAAGGGAGGTAACATGAGAGTTGTTATTAATCAGAGTTTCTGAACATCAGAATTCCAGATTAATTATTCAAAACAACAAGCAGTATTTTGTTCGCAAAGTATATCTATTCCAGAACATCTTGCAATAAAAAGCCAATATCCAACATCCTGCAGCAAGAGAAAATCTGCAAGAGGTTATGTTCTGTGCAATACAGATACTAGATACAGCAAATCTTCAATGCTAAACTTATTCCTCACTTGAAAAACTCTGCTCATGAAGAGTACTTAATTTCATTAATTTTTCTGTTATCATCAAGGTAATTTGGCAGAATTTACCAGACTACTGGTCTATGCCATCAGAACATGCTTATAGCAATTTTGCAAGACTACAGTAGTACGTTTTTCAATGTATCAATGAAACTGTAAAGACTCAGCAGTTAAAATATTCCAATTTTAGGGGGCTTTTTGCATTATAATTAAAAGATTTATAGTGACAAAAAGCCCCCTCAAGACCCCAAAAGCGTATAACAAAAAAAAAAAAAAAAAAAAGGAAAAAGAAAAAGAAATCGAGAAGTCAGGCCTTTACAAACGCAAAAGGTTTCTTTCAAATGCAGGTAATAAGGTTCATCATTCCCTTCGTACCACAATTATAACCATTACCCCCCTCCCAAAATTAAACTCAGTCCCAAACCTTTACAGGAGCCTTTTAGGAGCAGGCGAAGACTCATTTTATGGTGGGGCCAACGAATACGGGCTAGGCCGGGGCCTGGGAGCGGAGTGAGGGCAGGGCAAGGCAGCCCTGGCCTCCCCTCTCACCCAGCGCTAACCCTGCCCGGCGCCCCCAGCCCACCGCCCGCCGAGGCACGGCTGGGTCCTGCCGCTGCACCAAGCCGGGCTGCTCTCGGCGCTGCCCGACAAAGGAAAGAAACACCGCGCTCCTAACGTCTCGGAACAGTAAGAGAAAGAAAGAAAGAAGGAAAAAACAAAAATGAAGCAAATCGCCCTCGCTAAGCCCTCCCTCAAATGCAGGTCTCTTTCAACCAGACCTAATCACGGCAGCCACCCTTCCCCCACCACGAAGCCACCTCTCATTGTCGTCGCACCCAAAGGGGACCCATAACCCCCACCCCCCACCCCACATGAACTCACACGCCCGCCTCCCCCATTCCCCAGTTTGTGCCGTGCCCCTTTACTGATCGCCAGAAGGGAAACGCGGCTCGCCGGCCACGTTTCCCTCCTCGCAGCCTTGCACGCACCTTCCAGAAACAAGCTGTCTCTGCAGCCGCCGCCGCCGCCGCCACCGGCCATCTTCCCGCTGCCGCGTAGCGCTCCCTCACTCCATCGCCCAGCGCGGCGGCGGGGCCCGGCCCTTCCCCCGGCCTGCCCGCCCCCACTGCGGAAGGCTGGGTGGCTGACCCGCAACGGCGGCACTACCGCCGAGGCCCGGCCCTCTCCCGCTGCCGGGCCGCGCTGCCTTCCGGCCCCCGCGCAGGAGGAAGCGGCGGCAGCGCGCCCGCTCCTCCCTCAGCGCGCCCGCCGCCGGCACCCCCGAGCGGCTGCAGCCGGGGCCGTTGGCGCCCGTTGGGCAGGCGGGCCTGGCCGGGGCTCCGCCGCACGCGTCCCCAGAGCGCGGGAGGGCGAGGGCACGGAGCGCGCCGCGCTGCCGCCCCTCTGCTCCCGGAACGGCGCTGGCCTGCCCGACCCGCGCCTCTCCCGCCGCGGGGGCCGCCGGCTTTCCCGGCCCCGGGACCGTAAAATGGCCGCAGCAGCGCTGCGCCCCGCAGCACCTCGGGCTCTCCCGCTCCCTCCTCGATCAGCCTGGAGGCAGCAGCTTTTGGGAGACGAGGAGGTGGCTCGGATAAAATGAATGAAGTTAGAGGAGTGCGGGAGTCCATGGCGGAGCGCTGCGGCCTGCCGGCCTCTCACCCCGCTCAAGCTCGGGAAAAAGGTCTTCGCAAGATTCAAAGATTCGTATTAATATTAAAATCTTCTGTGGCTCGATCATGTCCAAATACAAAAGTTGGATTTTTGCAAAATGTATAGCTTTGCCACGCCAACTAAAGTGAAATTGCAAGTCATGGCCTCAGGTACATTTGACTTTTAGCATGTATGATTTTATATTTTAAAAAGCTTTCCCGTGAAGCCGAAATAAAAACTAAATGATAGTTTATGACAGTCCATAGGGAAAACCAGATCTTCCTTTCTTCGACAGGCTCTTTAATCTGGGATTGTATTGACTCCCCTTTTCCCCCACTTTTGGGGAATTCTAATGTCTAAGGTGCCTGCTTCCTAACATTTCTAATCCCTGAAAAATGAGCTTCCAAAAATGTTTGAACTGAAGAGTTTGTAGACTGAAGTCCTAAATTAGGTAAATAAAAGCACCTAGTGAATATGAAGATTAAAGGCTAGAAAGAGGGTAATTGTTGTTTTCCTTTAAGTCTTCTAAATTTGTTGTTTTTGTTCCTGAAATCACCTAGTGTGTTTAAAATCCTTTTGGGAGTGCTCAGTTTTTACACATTCGAGAGGCAAAAAGCAGTCTAGAAGACAACAGGAGATGTCAGACTGCTCCCCAAGTGCTACATCACACCACCAGAGCTAGCAACTACTTAAGGATCCCAAAAGCTGGAACAGTACTGGCAAATTTACAAATCTTAGTCTTCAAAATCTCCTTAGGAAAAAAAAAAATGCTTCCTGAAAGAGAGATCACAAAATATTCTTGTTTCATTAGTAATGAGATTAACAGGAAACAATTAGGAGAAATTGGTCCCAGTTACAGAGAAACCAGAAAATCATCTGTTCAATAGAAACATAATAGTTAAAAAAAAAAAAGAAGTATAGAATCTAATGTTCAAAAATGGCCTCTTGTATCTCAGAGGGACATTGTCCAGTTAGAGGGTTTACTGCTGAGGTTACAGCATTAATCAACAGAAACAAATTCTTACTGACAGCTGAGACTTTACTGATCCAGATCTACACAATTCTACCCAACTTTTTTAAGAGTAGGGATTATGAGTTATGATTATGAATTATATGAATAAACGTTTGATGCACAGTAGTGGACTTACTGATCAAGGTATCAAATGCAGCTTCAGAGTTTTAGTGAACTGAGGTACAGTATAGGTTAAAACATCCTTTTAAAGTAGAAAGGATAGGGAATAAGCTATCAGCGTTAATCTATATACATGGTTGATTTTAGACTTTTTGAATGACAGTTTAATATATACTTTTTAATGGAAAAGAGCCGCCCAAAATTACATCTCATTGCACTGTTCTTTTTTTTTCCTTTATTTGGAAGCTCTTTAAGGATGCAAGAGGTAGAATGTAGTCAAAACTCTTATTAATTAAATTTTTATTTTATTATAAGCCTGAGTCTATTCTCAGCCTTAGAGTGGTTTGTTTTTTCATTTGAGAAGTATTTGTGAGGGAATGCAATACTGAGAGCACTCAAGTCTCACAAAATCTTTTCAGATCCTCTTAACTTTGCTTGGAACCAGAGGATTTTCTTCATGTATAAGTAGCAGAATGAACAATGAGAAAGAGAAAATTAGTGTTCTCCTTCCTGCTGAGGGAAATCCTACAGAATTTACTGAGTTTTCTTCCTCTCTAAAGGAAAATTTCAATTGTGTTCACAGAATAAGAGCCCAGGGATGACATGCATCAGGTCATTGCATCCTGGCCTTTAGCATCCCCTAGAAGTTGACCAGTCCCACTGTGGGTAGTTGACAATCACAGGACAGTGATCTGTGTGATCTCACATGTGAGATCCAGAACTTAAAAACACTTGCCTCTGGTGGCACAGCTCTGTGTAGGGTGGAAAGCAGATTACTGAGTGAGGCAGTGATGAAGAATTTTTGTCTCACCTCAGAAATCTATTTTTTCCTTTTCTTCCCACAATGAAAAAGTTTTTATTAATGAATATGACTTAGGTGATTCAGTACTGAAAATTACTTTATAGAAACTGAAAAAAAATTTTTTTTTTGTATTTCTAATTCTTTCCAGTTACTTCTTGTTTCCTCTATGTTTTAGTAAGGGTAGCCAAGAAAATGGGGGTAGCTATTCCCTAGAAACATTAGTTTCTTACTTAAGGCATAAAGTGGAATTAGGACTGCAGTTTTGCAGCTTCTGCTGTGGTAATGTACATTACTTAGTTTTCTGTACTGATATATAGATTGTATATAGATATTTAAGGAAATTTATAGGCACTTTGAATATTTTTCTTGGTTATTTACAACCCATGAACCTGCTCTATGGACTATAAATAACTCCTAATTTAACAGTCCCTTCTTTCAGGAAGTAAGTGTTCTGGGGTGAAGTTAATTTTCACTGTTTTCCATTGTTGTTCTTAGAAGTGTTTCTTCAACATATTAATGAAACACAGTCTGTGTTCTCAGTTTTATAAAAGTAACTGTTTTGTTGCTGTCCTCATGACCTGCTGCCTAGTATTTTTCCTTTGCATTTTCAAAGCAAAATCAGATTTATTTCTTGCACTGCAATATCTTGTTCTTGTTGTTAAAGTTATTGCTTTAATTTTATGGGTTCTCTCATATTATTCCAGGATGGCTGGCATTTTGTAGATGGCTCTTCAGGAATCTTCCCAAAGGGAAGAATTCTGTTTGTCTGTGTGCTAGGACTTAGAGTGATACATCAGGATGTGGAAAAGGTGTTTTGTTTAACTATGGTATCAAAGATAGATTGTCAAGTACATAGTAAACAACTAAGACCTGCTTAAGATCATAGGGATTTTGTCTAAACTATTTTCTTAATTCCTTCCCTGAAGGAGGCCTATTTGTTGAATCTGATCAACTTACCTCAAAACTCAGCATTGTGCTGTTAGAAGGTAGCCATAATAAACAAATACCTTTTAGATTTTCTGCTACTTACAAAGATTTTGAAATTTAAAATGGCCATTATTCACTGAAGTATCTTTTGCATTTTGTCATTACTGCATTTGAAGTATTCAAAGAGAAACAGTTTTGCTTTAAATCTACAAGTTCTCTTACTGGACAGTGAGATAAAACAACTGGGCTGAAAAACATAATGACTAATTAAACATCAAAGTGAGTTTTATAGGTATAAAAGTATGAGTGAGGGATATGTCAGCAGTGTTATCTACAACATAGCATTAGATACTACTTTTGGAAATAAAATTTTCTTTTTGCAGAGTTGGGCGACATTTGGGAAGTCAGTTTTTACAGAGAAAAAAAACTTAGAGACTGTGTTGCACAATCCAGAATCATTACATCATTTACATCTCTTAAATAGAAAAGTAATTATGATCAATGAGGAAAAATAAAATGTTATAAAAGAGAATTATTTCAGATATATGTGTGAAATGATGCTACATAAAAATAGCCAGCCATAAAATATTCTATTGGGAAAATAGGGGATAATCTTATATATTTTAATTATTTCCTAGTGATGTACATTGGGTGAACGTACATTAAGTCTTGGAGGCAAAGATTGATCTTTAACAACAAAAGACTAAAATATTGATAGTTTTCCTAAGTGTTAAAAAGGGAGGATATAAAAGGCTCAAGAAAAAATACTTTAGAATTTAGATACATAGAATATACTTTCCAGTGTATATTCAAAATGTCTAACTTGCTTTTTCAAATTTGCTTTAAGTTTCCTGTAGCAACAATTTTGTTAATCTGAAATGAACTTTTATTCCTTTATATTATGTTTATGGTGATGGTCTAAGGGAAATATGGTTTTGCCTACAGACTGATGAAATACATTTATTGATTGAATTTCAACTTTAAGGTTAGGAAACAGCATTAATTTTTTCTTTGTCTTTCAATGTAACTCTCATTATACTTCTGATAAGATCAGAAGTTCTAACTGATTTAAAGAAGGAAAAATAGAAAATGTTTCATTTGTCATCATAAATAGTATGGCATAACCACAATAATCTTTCATCTACTAACAAAAAAATGTATCTCAGCTCAAAATGCTAAAATTGAAGACTATGTAATGAGGAAAATAAAATAATAGAAATATTTACTACAATAAAAGTTAAGCATAAATAATAAAAGCACAGCATGACTCAGACTGTTACTTAAGGCACGTCAGGAATCCAAAAACATCCAGCATACAAAACATACTATGCATTTATGCACAGGGTCAGATCCTGTCTCTCTAATCTCTTGCTTTTCAAATCAATGGGAAATATGTCTTAAGTCAACTTCCCAAGTATGTTTAAACACATTTAATAGATGCTGAATCTTCTTTTGTATGAAGTTATACAGAAGTCATTCTCGCAATCACACGTGGAGAGAAATACAGGTTCTTAATTGCCAGCAAGCAGAACCTGCAGATGGCCTTCCTTTAAGATGGTCTCACCATTAGAAAGAGAAACTGTTTTGTAGCGTGTATCTTTGGAGATCCTTTGTCATAACCATTAGATTTAAGAACTTTATTACTAGAGGTGGCTTATTTAAACGGATGCATCTTATTTAAAAGATGCAAATAAATAGAAAATACCTAATTGATACTGTTTCAGCAGTCTCACCTCTCCTAGAGGAGGATCACCTTTTCCCTGCCTGTTTCATTAGATGCCTATGTGTCTAGAGCTTTAAGAATACTTGTGCTTTAAAGCAATTAAGGCAAACAGTTGTTACATGTTGCAAATGGGAAACTTTTGTATATAAGGGAATCATGTTTCTAAAAATAAACTACACTTAGGGCTCATAAAATGGCAAATATTAACCTGTACACACACAAGCAAATATACGGTCGAACTTTAGTACCTGTGAACACGACCCATGGGCTTGTAGCAGTCATAATGAAAGCAGAGGTAAAAAAATCACAGCATCCTCCCTGTTCTCAATTTGCATGACTTATTCCCCTACTGCTCATGCTGCTGGCAAAGACACCAAGTTTGCTCCTTGCAAATTGGCCTTCTGATCAGAAGAACTTCTGAAACCTCTTTTTGTGTATATATAGGAGATGAGAGATCTGGACTGTGGAGGTGGATGTGCTCCTGTCAGTGCACTCTGCTGGTTAAGTCTGGCTCTGTCTCATCTGGGAAGTGGAGCCAGTTAAAGCGTACATAGCAATAACCATACTGCAAATAATAGAATTCACATAATACGGGATTTGAAAGAGGTAAAGGGATAATTTCATTTGTCCTTCTGCCTAGAGGTATGATTTAAAATGTCACTAGTTTATGTCCTTAAAAGTCTCATTTAAGACTGATCTTCACTAGATAGTACACTAGAATGGGAGGAGTGAAAGGTGTCCATATTAACCTAAAAAATCTTTTCTAGAAATAGATTTCTTCAGTTAGAATTTACTGTGCACATTTTAGTAACCACTCTATACTGATACTATTGTGCCTCTCAGCCTTTTCTCCCTTCAGTTTTCTTTTTGCCTTTTATTTTCAATCTCCTTGGAGTCTCTTTAACTTGTCTGTATTTAAAGGTGGGACATTCAGAACAGAATGCAGTACTAATGTAGCTCTCTCCAAAACTGAATAGAGTGGAATGACTGTCTTCTACTTGTGACATACTGCAATTTCTTCAATATATCCTAAAATATTTTTCAACAAAACCGCAGATAATGGTCAATCTGTAATCCATTATAAATCCTCCATCCTTTTCTGTATTGCTATTCCCTAGAAGCTGTATCTCAATTTGTTTTACTTTCATTGATTTATCCATCTAAAGTGTCTGATTGTCTGTTTCTTTGCTGCATATTATCTTGCTGGATTGTTTTCTTTTAATTCTAATCCTGTTTTTAACTCCTTGTTAGGTGTTTGCAGTACTTGTGGTCTGGCAGTGAAAATAATAGAATGACAGCTAGGATAGACCTGTGTAGGATAAGCCTGTGTAGGACCAAGTGCTGCTCTCAGACTGTCAGGGAAGCATACACTGAAAGTGTGTTTTTCCAGCCTATTTCCTGGTTCAGTTGTGGGAAGTCAGACACAATTGTTAATATTCTACTAGAGTCAGTATCACCTGCTTTCTCTCCCTGTTGATGCTGCATGCCAGCTATTGCTGTGAAGATGGACAGAGCTGTAGCATGATATCAGAGCTTTTTAGTTTTTTAGTGATTCTCAGGAGACTGTCCCAAAGATCTGTAAGAAGATGTTCACATCTGTGTAGTAGTCCAGAGTGCTTTGATCTTCTCAGTGTTTTTGCTCGAGATGAGAATGGCCTTCTGAGACATTATTTCCCTCTGTTAGAAAATGTGGATGTCCACTGCTATTTTTGAAGATGTCATTTACATTCTTTAATGAAGTTATATCCTAACAGCATCAATCCACATGAAATACTGTTATACGTGCATTAATTGTCTAATGCCAGAAGTTATGCCTGGAAGGCTCAGACAATTTGAAGTTTTCTCCAGAATTATAACTCAGTAACTGAACAAACCGTATGAAATAAGATGTAAGAAATATTTGTGGCATAAAGTGTGGCCCTGATGGAGTCTGTAGAGAACTTTCCTTGATGTAAGCAATATGAGCCCTGAGACAGAGGAGGTTAAAAAAATTAAGAGTTGCCTTTGTGTGCCCAAAGTTATACTGTATAAGGACATCTTAGTGGGAGGGGATGTTCTAACTCACAGTGACTTGTGAGATCTGTGGCATTTGTTAACAAGCTGTACCAATTTGTAAAGTGGCCTATCACAAGCATTTGTTTTAACTTTAAAGATTCTCCAAGTCTGTATGCTCTTTGATAAATGATGATGTCAGTCATTAAGTGTCTGTCTTTGATTCATTCCAGGCGTGTATAATCCTTATCATTAGCTGCCTGTATAAAAACAAGATGTGTTATTCCTAATGGGTACCATTAGGTCATGTACTTCTTCAAGGAGATGTAGTTGTTAAAAGTTGGAGGCCAAGAAGCTAAGAGATATTTGGGGTCAGGGAGTGGCTGCTACCACTGTGAATCCTGTCACAAATCGTTGGAGCCCCGAATAATAACACAGTCATTCACATTAAAATATCGGTAGTACTGCTGTTGGTTTCATCAAAAGCTGAGGGGAACTTTACTACGAGCATCATTGTTGTGACTGGCCTGCAGACTTTTACAGGAGTGGTTTATGCTGTGTTTTGTGTTACTGTCAGTTTTATGCTAAAGATGCTTGAGTCACTTGAGTAGTTATTTGTCTTTTCTAGGAGCCTGAGGTCCACATCAGCTTGCAAGCATATTGTGAACATATGTAAGCATATTACTCAGATTGTTTAGTGCTCAGAACAAAGATAATGTTCTTTTTAATATTATGGAGACATTAATCTCAATTTTTTTTTTTTTTTGAGAAAACCCTGTAACTTGTGATTAAATTTGCTTACTTTAATACATGGAACTCTGTAAATTTGTATGTAAATAACCTAGATCACAAGCACTTTATTTTTTATTTTCAAACAAAATAAAGATAGAAAAACTAAACAATTTCCATCAGTTTGAAGATATATGTACATTGACCTGGGGTCTGTGATTGCTAAAACAATGTGAAACTTTTAACAGACTGTTTAAATTATGGTTACCATAAGAGGACATTAAAGTGGAGCTGACCTATTATTGTCTGTCCTGTTTGCTGCTTGGTAATATAGAAATAAAATGTATTGGTTTTCAGCATAGAAAAGTTTTAAAGTGCTGTATCAGTTTTCATCATAAAAATTCCAGGCTCCATACCACCCATAAAGATGAATAAAGATTGTAATCATTCTAGGGAAAATTCAGCAAGTTAAATATTATCTTCTTAAGAATAGATAATATAATTTAAAGAAAAGAAAACTAGAATAGATAATATAATTTAAAGAAAAGAAAACTAAACCTTATTCATGACCCACAACAAGTTTTACAAGAGGAAAATTGTCATTGAAATCATCATCATGACACTTGAAATGTCTTGTGAAGAAATTCAGTGTTGTAGAATGTTTCTAGTTTGTAGAATGCATGAAATGTTGTTGTTTTCTTACAGCAAAAGATATTAAGATGCCTTAGAACAATATATATGCTATCTATTCTCATTTGTAGGACTGATTAATGATATTTTCACAATTTGGGGGTATTTTGAGTTATATTACTATCCTAATTACTTCATTTTACAGCAACCTGTCAGCTACCATTTTGTCCTCCCCAACAGACAGACTCAATCTTGTTTTCAGACTCTCTTTATCCACTTTCCTCCCTGTGGCTCCTGCACTAAATGCAATCCCTCAACTTCTGTCATTGCGCATTCTTCCCTTCCCTCAGTCTCCCCTAAAATCATTTCCTCTGGCTCTTTCCTTTCACTCAGCTGTTTTCAGCTTCTTTCCATCTAATGTCTCCATACCAAAATCCCTCCCATGCTTCCAACAGAGACTTCTCCAATCCTTTTTGTCCCACAATTGCCACCTCATTCTTGCCTTTTGTTGTGGTTCCTTCCCACTGCTGCTCCTTCTATATTAGTTTGTTAGGATCCATGATCCATATTCAATAATGGAGGATAGTGTTATCTAAGATTTAGCTAGATGAGCAAAAAGAAAATCTTGCTCTTATTTCTTGAGAATGTTTTCCTCTATGCCATGACTCAGTTTGGTAATAAAACACATTCTTCTCTTATGTATTAGCTAACACATGCAATTCTGTTTTTAAAAATGTTGCATACATGCATGTAAGACAGCATGCAAAACAAATTTCATACTCAGTGCAAAGAAGCTCAACCAAAACATAATTAATGCAACACAATGTTTGAGATTTTAAGCCAACAAAAGCCAGACCATTTAGAGCTAAGGTTCCCATAGCAACCTTATTCTGTCTCCTCCTGTGTCTGTGTGATAGGGTCTTTTTTTACATGACCACATATTGCTAGAGAATGGGCTGTATTATTCCATAAATAGAATATCAGTTTAATACATGAATTAACTGCACAAGGTTTTGTCAAATTCTGTGTCTTCAAAGGAAGTTATATAATTGTGTCTTGTAGAGCTACTGTACATATATACACTAGAAAAAATGTTTGTAAGCTGCAACATGTTACAACAACATTAACATAAATCGTGCCTGCAAGTGAATTTTCTGGCATGTTTTTAGTTTCCCAGTTATCTATTTGCCTGTGTGTAATGGCTGAATAATGATGGGAAGAAAATTGTTGGTATTTCTTAAAAAATAATACAAGGAGACTCGTCAATTATAAGTAATAATGTTTCAGGGTAGGCAGCTACATAGAAGCATGTGGGAATTCAAAAAGGGCAGAATTCAGGGCCTGAAATCATAGCATTTAACTGTAAGCAGTTGAAAGGGGCCAAAGTTATATGTACACCTCACAATTTCTTTACAGTTTAGCAAGGTGGAAGAGTGTCTCCAACAGTGATTCAGTCCCACTGAGATGTGATTTGCCCTCTGCCTGTCTTACTCTACTGACTATACAGTAGGTCCAGAGAAACCAGTCAGGATTCCTTCATTGCCTAATTTGTTGCTTTAAGTAGGATAAATCCAAGGTGTGTTGTCCCAATGAAAAGGAGCGAGTTTTTCAGATAATTCTGAGTACCTAATGAGTCATACTGGTTCAATCCAGGAATCTCCCCAGACTGCACAGATACCAATGTCTAATCAATGATTTCACATTCGCTTGACAATACAAATGTGTTCTGGATTAGGTAGGACAACACAGACCACCTCCTTTGAGCAGGTACAAAATAGTACTTTGATTATTCAGGGTTTACACAGACTGCAAAAAGACAAATTATATCTTATTTGACCTAGTATTGAAGTGATGCAGACAATAATACCTGATTTATATATAAAGACTGTTGGAAGAACTTAACTTCGTTTATATGTGTATTTGAACAAGCAGAGACAGTTAACATTGATTCCATTCTTTACATTCTTCAGCTTTGACATTTTTGATACAGGGCTGTCTCAGAGAACATAGAAATATATTTTTATATGCATTGGATAAGGTTCCTCAGCACTCACCTCATTACTTTTGATTTCTACTCTGGATGCTGGGTCCAAGCACTGCTGCTCAAAGGTAATCAAACCCCAAGTTTTTGTTGGATCTGGATGAAGGTGTAAAGTTGAGATCCCTGGAAATTTTTCTGCACCCTTGAAATATATGTTTGAAATTGGAAGTGTTCTGTGTGACACTGATATAAGACTGTGGCAGACCAGATGGCAATCTGGTTATTTGGAGTGGTTTTTAAAACAAGGGTAATACAAAGAAGGAAAACACTACCAACGCCAAAGAGAGAAATGTCGGCCATTTCCTCCGTTGGGCTGCAAAAGATGTCTTTCCATATTCAGTTTCTTATTAAAAAAAGACCTACAAAGAAGACCTGGTTAATGTTTTGAAGGTTGTTAGAAGTGAAGTGGGTGGATACTGTTGGCATTTAACCACTGTTAGCTCTGAAGAAATCTGACACTCAGCAATTAGATGACTGGCAAATCCCTGAAGTATCTGCTTTCCTGTAATAATATATAGACAACAATGAGGCAATGTGTCCAAATAAAGGTGGGTAGCAGTCTGAAATATTGAACAGTTCCCCCATAGATAATAATAATGAAGAACTATTCAAATAATTTCCTTTTTCTCACAGGAATGTTCCAAAGCAGTTATCCCACTGTGCTCTGTTGGATTAAACTTTGTTCGAACTACATTTAATTGTAAAAGCTTAATTTAAGATAGTAGTGAGAGAAAGTTAATTTTTTTTTTGCCCAGACAAAAAAGCAAGTGCATGAGATCCTAGGGATATGAATGCCCAGAATGAGAAGCTTTCATCTACATACTGTTTGGTAAGGCAAAGTGAGGAAATAACTCAGATGAAAACACAACAACTAGAAACATAATGGGGAAAAAAGCTCGAAAGTTTGAAGTGTACAACTTGTGTGACTGCTATTAGAAGTCAAGACTTTTATGTTGGAGAGCAGGATGAAATGATATATTATGCTATGGACAGGGTAAGTTATCTAAGTCCTCTAAATATGCACTGGGAAGTACAGTCTTGCCAATTCTCTTAGGTAAATGCAAAAGCAGCAGGCATATTTGACCTTCTAACCAGTTTGTCTTCCGGGTTGAAACAGTTCAAAACATTCAGTCTAGTGATGATCTGCATGACAAAGTCCACAGCTGACAGCATTTTATTTCCTCTTCTAAGACAGGAATAGCTGCAGCTCCTTTCTGGGAAGAAGAGCACCCCCCATCAGCCTCTGCTGGTGTGTGAGGAACACCATGCTCATGAGCTGGATGTATCCTGGGACAAGAACCTCAGTAGCCCTGAGGGTCCATAGCAAAAATTGTTGTTTTCTTATGGGGTTTTAGGTTGGTTATATTTTTTAATTTCTTACAGGTTTATAGCAACTGACCAGAGAAAGTGAATTTTGAAGCAGGGCAAGGACATAGATCTTACAAAAATTGCCTTCTGGTGGGATTTTCTGGAGCAACTCCAGGTCATGTCCACTTGTGGCCACTGCCCAATGTCACCTTAACTGCTGCTTTGGTGCTCACCAGCTCGAGGGGCACAAGAGCCCTGAGTGGGCACAGCACTGCCTTCTTCCCCTCCTGTAAATGCTGGGAAGTGAGGCCAGCCGTCAAAGAAGGGCTCTGGCATCGCTCTGCTCTGGCTGCTCCTTGTTGGTGGTAAAGAGGGTGGGAAGATGGAAAGATCTTGGCCAAGTGCAAAAATGTGTTTGCGACCATCTAATGAAACCTGGGGTTGCTGCTATGGTTAAATATAGACACTGTGTTACTGATTGCCATGCTACTTGAAGAGAGCAGTTTGCAAATCTAGTGAACATAGGCATTATTTTCAGTTGAAACCTCACAGGACTTTTCTTTTTTTTTAGGCAGCTGGTCAAACCATTCTTGTTTTGCTCAAGCTATTTTTTATGAACTTCATAAGCATCAACCTTCAAATTTCCCTACCATTATTCATTGTGTAGGATATTTGTAAGCATATTGGTCATAGCACTTAGATTACTATAAATAAATATATTAGGCTCCCAACACATAGGTTGAGATATGTATATGAAACTAGTATTGCAAACAACAAATGCAGTATTGTAATTTCTATAAAACAGAAGTAACCCATAAACAAAAGCTGTGCTGAAGAGTATTTTAAATTACCCATAATTTATATGTACCTGTAAGAAGATGTACCACTAAGAGTAAATGCAGAGAGATAGCTTTATTGTCATCATTTGCCTGTCCTAGGCCCTGATGATGTTCTTGATGCTTTTACACTCTGTGTGTACCATCTGCAGGACATTAGCAAGCCATAATGTAATGTCATGGCTTTCTGATACAGATCTCTTTAGTTTAAGCTGTAATCACTGCTTCTCTTTAGATGAAGTCAGAAACTGGCAAGTTATGTTTCAGAGGTAAAAGTTTGTGGATGCCTTTCTTCAGCAGAGGTTAGGTAGTTTGCTAGAGATCTACCATCACTTGATTGTCTGAGGCATGCCTGCTTCTTAACTGGACATTCTGGTGCAATAATTACTATTCCGTTTGTAACAATGATGTTAAATAAGTTGTTTTCTCATAGATCAAAACACTAAAGATCAGCAATGAGGTATCAGTGCTGTAAGATAAATTAACCTGGCAACATGAGATAAATTAACATTTAGAATACTAAGAACCAGCAGTCAGCAGGGGAGACAAAAATCCGGTTCAACTCTAGCTTAATTTTAAGTTGATCACTAGTAGCAAGTCTTGAAAGAAGTTTAGAGGTAATGCATTCAAGTTTCAGACAGAAGTGCAACAACTCTTTCAATAGTGGGATCAAGGAGTCAGTAGATCCCGAACTGGGAGAGGAAAGATAAGAATGACAGAGGGCCAAGAGATCCAAATAAAGCTTTCAAGCCCTTCATCAGGACTAGTTAGTGAATGTTTTGGAGAGCTGAACAACTTATTTGGGCAATTAAAGATGAAGTCAGAAAATTAGTACTTGGTGTTACTTTCTGTTTTTACAAGACAGCTGCATAATACAGGTAATACTGACCATTTGTAAAATGTATGGATGAAGCCAGGTATTATTAAGAGCAAAATATCTTACATATATGTAATCTCAAAATACTTTTCCTTAGAAGTAAGAATTCTCCTATTAATTCCATTATAGAAATAAGTGTCTGTTATAGCTAGCTGGCTCCTATGAAATCAGTCTTTGAACTATTCACAGCTTCTAATGCCTTAAAGTTCTCCTAAAAATTAAGAATTACAGAAAATTAAGAAATACTTAAAGAAACATAAGAACTGATGAGATTTGTCTTTCATGTTTTTAGATGAATGCAGAACTGTAGTCTACATCTAAGCAGGAGCTCTGTCATTCTTTTATGTTTAATGGAGAGAAATAAGTACTTCTAAGGTATGACTAATTTGAGATATATTTAGCTATCTGCTTTAGAATGAGATTAATTGCATCCTTAAATCTCCTGTTTCTTTTCATTTACTATAAAGGATATCTAGATGTCTAGCTCAGATGTAGATTTCTATAGTGTAGGAGTCCCTATTTGAATAGATGAATTGTATCCTGACAGACTTAGAAGAAAATACAGGCTTGCTATCTGAGTTCCTGAATCACACATAAATCCCTACTCTTAAAGAGGAAAATACTGGATTATGTTAGACTTCTGTGCCCTCTGCAATTGTCTCAAGATTAAGTTAAATTTTTATTTCTTTCCTCACTGATTTTTCTGGGCAGCTGTTGGAATGAGGCGTACTGCCATGAAATATGCCGTGAAGGGGTTACTATGGGTGTAGTGGCTTTCTGATGGGTTGAAAGGTAATCTGGCTGAGGCCTAATGACCCTTATCAATGCAATAGAAGAGATACTGATACTAACATGTCACAGAGACACTCTTGGGCAAGACCCATAGCATTGTAATCTCTTTTAGTAACAATATTACATATAAATAGTCTTCCCCTTCCTTCCCATCCATGATGGCAGTGGCAGGATATTTGACTACAGTCTCACCTCTGCTTCTGCCAAAATGAACTGGCATTTGAAATCCTCCATGCCAGAGGACAAAAATATGATCACCTTGCAGACAAATTGAGGGGATTGCTTCTCTTCCCCAAAGCCTCTTTGTTAAAATTTGCACCTCTGACTGTGTGGGAGTATACAGTTATTTTACTTCTGTACTCTTAATGCAACAACAGGTTGTCCCCTCAGGCTTTTGGACCCTGATTAATGTTCAGAATATGCCTAAATGTCAGACAGTGATTAGACAGAGTCTTTCTGTGCCAGTGCTGAAAGCTGATTCAACCTCACACCACAAGTGTTCTGAACCAGCTGAGAGTGCCTGAGTCCAGGGCCTGTGTGGTAGTGTGTTTCTTTGATAGATTATTTTGGTTTCCCCATATATTGTTGGTTTAACCTAAGTTGACTGCTCCCTCCTCCAGCTGTCTGTCACTCCCCAAACTTGCCCTTTGTCCCATCTACGTGGGTGTCAATCCTCATCTGTCCTGGCCCTCAGTTCTGGAAAGTTCTGTGTTTTTCAATGCACCACTGGTTTACACACTTATATCCTCCCCTTATGTTCCCTCATTGGGTATTATTCTGTAAGTCCCTCCCTGCGATCCTCTGTCACAGTAGGACATGAAATAAAGATGCTTGACTCCAGTCAGAAGGCAGAAGAGAACCAGAAGGCTTTATTTACAATTCATTCAGCTTTTTTTATAACATGCTGTGCTAAAAGGGCACATTATTGGTCCATAGGATTGACACCTGTCTCCATTGGTTAACTAACAGAAATAGCAAACAATACCTGGGAGAGAGGTTCTTATGGGAAAAGGAATATTGCTTACTTGGAAATGTTATGGGGAAAGGTAGTTATTTACAAAGTTGTTTGGGAAAAGGAAAACTGTTGAAAAGTTTCCCTTGGGAAAAGCTAGCAATTCTCAGGCTCAGAAATACTGAGCCACAATCCTCCCCCAGTTATTTAACCCTATTGGTTAAATGCTTGTACCCTCCCTCAGTCCCTCCCCTGTTTAAATGCACAGCTCCGTTTTTGGTCTTTCGTCCGTGACGCTCTCACAGAATGAGCTTCCTTGGGAACAACAGGAGATCCCTCTCTGATCTTTGCCTCGATCCTTGGTGCTTTGACATCAGGTATTGTAGAGAGCAGCCTTGCTGCTGCAGGAAGCAGCCCTGCTCTACCTCCTCCACACTGATCCTGGCCAGAAGGAGGCCACTCTGGGCACGGTCCAGGAAGGGGCTAGCTGAGATTCTCCGGCACCATGTCAGGCTTGGCCAAATAACCTTGTCACTGAGCAGCCTGCTTAGCCCTGGCATGGCACAACCTTTACTGCATTCACATGTGTCTTGATCAGCACAGAATATAGGCAGAGGGGACCCATCCAAAATAGCCATGTAGGCAGAGCTGCAGGACACTTCCCTCTGGTTTTTTTGCAGAGCAGCTGCACAGTCTGCTGCTCATCTGGTTAGGATTATGACTGTGTAATAGGATAGATCATTGCAGGTAAGTAAAATAGAAAGGCAGAATATCTTGAAATTGGTGAATTTTTAAAGCTATTCATTCTTTCTTCCATCTGAGCTGATTGAATACACAACTCTAAAGAAAAGAGTGTCCTGTTTTCTAGACAGGAAGAGTCGAAATTTGGTGTTACACTGGTGTAAGTAACAAGGAACTAACAATCTATTTTTAAACTTGAAGTCAGACCAATTAAGCTTAGAAGATGTCCTATAGTGGATAGGATATTATGTACAGTCATTGGAGTACAGTAAGACTGAAATTCTCCATTGAGTTGGCTTTTACTAAAATGATGTGTTAATCTCCTCAGGAATTTCAGGTGACAACTACACCTTATGCAGTCTGCATCTATAATCATTGCATCCACAGTATCATTCTTTTTTATTAGCTTCATCACTTACTGTGGAAACAGCTTTATGATATTTTCCCTTAACTGTTATCTCCTGAGAACAGGGAATTTGGACCAAATTCTTTCTTACCCTGCCTCATATAGATATCATTTTACTTGTGGAAGCAGCACCATTTATCAATCTTTGTTGACTTCTCTCTTTTGTCATCTCTGGAATGAAAATTTTTCAACTCATGAAAATGTGTTGTTATGGCAATGTTTTATAATGCTGACCTACACATTTGAAGACCATAAATACAAAATTTTAGCAAACATAAAAATTTATAGTCTACTTGTCTGTGCTTCAGAGTAAAGTGAAAGACTGTCCTTCCACAAGATGTTTACAAAGTAAATTAAAGGATTACGTTAGTTTGATTTTTCATTCCCTTGTAAGGTTGAAACTGAAGAATCCCTCTTCAAGTTTTTGAGGTAGCATTCTAATTAGTGAGCTGAGGAAGAACTCCTAAATACGTCAATAGTTAGACAGTCTTTGCTTTCTAAACTACATATGTACAATAATAAAAGAGCAAAGCTCCTTAAAAATTACTTTGTTACCTTTTCAAATCATGCTTTTAGAGCTATAGTTTTAGGCGGATGAATTCCAGCTGAAAATATTTCTTTTTTATGAAGCTAGTTTTGTCTAGACTGTGCCTGCCATTAACCTAGAACAAAAAACCCTTCTTGACAGTCTTTATCTTAAAAATAAGTGAAACTAACCATGAAAGTATGTATGAACATGTCACTCTTCAGAAGAATTTACAAATCTTGTAAAATACCCTCTCATGTCAGTAAACTCTGTGACACAAGGAACCACAGTATTAGGATAAAAGTAGCCAAATTTGTATAAAGCATCAGGAGGTATAGCTTTGGTGACTAACAGGTTGTATTTAGTCATGCCATATTTCAAAAATAGCATCAAGAAGCTTTGAGATAGCCAGATAACTTTGATTCGAGTTTCACCCACTGAATGCTTAATTATTTTTTTTAGGAAGGAGTCCAGATTTTATTAATCTAGCAATTTCTGCTAGTCTGCCACAAGGAGGCAGATTAGTGCCGTTGAACTCTGACTTCCCCCAGCAGTCAGCAGTACCAGTCAGCAACTACACAAGAATGTTCAGACTCATCACTCGGGAATTCTCAAAATACATTGTTGTCCACAGTTTGATTTCCTTATCAATATTGACTGATAAGGGGCTTAGTTAAATATTTCAGCCACAAAATGAGTGCTCGTTCTGGGGGATTGTATTTGTAACTTTTTAATGCACGAAATGAAATTAAATTATTGTCATGGATTTTCCATTCTACTCGCTACTCACACAGTGTTCAGTGGATCACTGCAAATAATTAGGTAATGCCCCTTTTATACCTTTTATAACTTAAAAAGGCAACTGAGAAAGATTTGATTAATTAAAACTTATTTTCAAAACTTCAAACTCACAGTTTCTGGTAATCATGTGTTAATACTGTATAGTATCCTTTAAAAATAAAATTAATTTATGAAGATAAATTAAACCAGTAGAAATATAGTTCCATAAATAAACATCTTTCTTAAAAAAACCATGTCTTTATTGTCCCTTTTAATCTTGTTGTGGAATTCAAAGTTACAGCATCCAAAATTATTTATGTTACAATTAGACTTCACTATATTACATATTATTGGAAAAGGAATAGTGCTCCAGCTTATAGATTTGTCAGGATAAGTCTGTGCTCAAGACCTTAAACACTTAGTACATGCTAGTGTCTAAGTCTAACAAGCTGTTAAAGGATCTCTTGAATTTTGACTAGAAAATAAACACAAACATTTTCTTTGTGTACCAGAGATAACCAGTAATAATTCCATGGAATTCCACTTCTAACCACATGTAACAGAATCATTACCAGTGACAACTACTGAAAAGAAAATAGATGAAAGAAGATGAATCGAAGTAGATCTAAATGCACTTCAGAGATGAATTTCACCAGAATACTCTGTCTTCCCTGAGTATGGATGTTGGTCTATACAGACAGAATCTTCTATCTGCAGAACTCTTAACAAGCAGGTACAGTTTTAAGCACTTGCCTCTTAAGCATTTGCAAAATGAGATAATTCAGAAGGTCACAGTTAGATAATAAATAGTGGCTTTATACTGTAAAAGCAACCCATCTTCAGAAGTATCGGGTGTCCCATGTAAGACAAGATTAAAAAAAAAAAATCTTGTTTTTTAACACAGTGGCAATTAATCTTTACAAGATGATAGAAAGAATTTTTTTCTGAAATAAAACATCTCAAACTAAATAAAAATAGCCTGAGCCAGAAAATGAGGTCACAAGTAGAAAATATCAGCTCAGATGTTTAAGGCATGAGAAACTATAGGAAGTAGAATCTAGCTGATAATTTCACATTATTTATATATATAAAATATATATTATTATTTTTATAAATGTATAATACATGCATGTATGTAAAATATATAGTGATAAAAACTGTCAAAGGAAATGGCATTTGATTGCAATGTGACATTAAATTGTAATGACAAATTCAAACACAAATTATTTAAATGGGATTATATATCTTCATATATTTAAATACACATCCTCTAATGTTTGGATTTGGTACAAATGAGTGAATGCCATAGATCTCTTTTCTCAGTCTGCTGGTCGTATGTACGTGGGATGAAGTACAGAGTGGTGATTGTTCTAAGATCAAGTGAAAGGCATTACAAAGCCTTGTTGTTGATATTTATGCTTTATTTTTAAAAGAGCAAGATGCCAACTTGGCTTTGACTTTTTCTTCTGCCTTATTTACTGCCTTATTTACATTTCCATAATTGTTATGTATATTTCTTGTATTTTTAAAAGCCCCATGGTAATAGTTAATGAGAGAAACAGAAATGTATTATTATGCCAAATATTTATTCCATGGTGCCATTACTCCTACTTGTATATCTGGTGTGTACTGACCTTATTCATTGTGTCCAGACCATTATTAAGGGAAAAATATGCATAATGTTTTCGTGGACAGTACATCCCACACTTAAACAGAATCAAAGTCCTCTTTAAGACATTTTCTAGAATCTAACCAGGGATACAGACCAGATGGCAAACATTCAGCACACTGTGTTTGGAAATTTCAGTGTGCCCTTTGAAACCTTTCTGGATGTGAATGGGCTTTTTACTTCTATGCACTTTAAAACATTGTTTAGGATGCGTATCTGATCTTTTTCTTTGATTTTGCTTTTAGTAACAGAGTAAAATGACAAGAAACTTCTGGAAAACAGTGACAAAGGTGATGGTAAGGAAGTGTTTGTTGTTGGGTTTTTTTTAAATTCAGTTTTATATTATAGTATTTATAGAATTAAAATGTTGGAAAATTAATTTTGAATCTTAATTCAGTAGGAAAAAAGAATCTGCTTATTAATACCTTTTCAAATATTGACCTCATAACAAACACAGTATGGAAGAAGAGCTGATGTAATTTATGATGTTAAAGGCTATGTTGTTTGACTTGGATTTTTTTACAATATATGCTTATATATAGGTATGCATATATGTAAGGTTCATGACAGTAAGATATTCAGTGAAGTTATTACAGTTAGGAAAAATAATTTCACTTCTGATTTTAGGAAGATACTTTTATCACTGTTTCATAGATTTTGTGGTAAAAGATTATACATTTCTACAAGAAGGGAGTGAGCACACAGTTGAATAGGATTTGAATTTGATTTTGTGTTTTTTTTCTTTTTTTCAAGAACTATTTTCATATTTTTAATTATGGTTCCTATATATTCTCCATCCTGGAAACTGTAATGGGTGTTTAATGCGAATTTAGCAGTTTAAAGTAAACAAAGGCTGAAGCCCTCGTGTACCACTAGATGTCATCCTATAGTCATTGACGATGTAGAGAAAAGAGCAGACTACTATTAACCCATACAGGTTACCTGAAAATCGGTAGAAAATTGAAAATATTTTTGGTTACTAGTACTAACAAAAACATCTCACACAACTTTTAAAGGTATCAGTGTACATCCAGGACATAAAATGTATTTGCATATTGTTTTTGTAACAGCATGCCTGTAACTGCTAGTTTATTAGCTCAGACTGCCAGATCATACACACTTTAGATGATCTCTGGGCAATTTAATAATATTAAAAATGGGGACAGATAACAAAGGCACTGTGAGTGCAATACAGTCATACAATCGAAGGTTTCTTCTGCAGTGCCACCATTTGTATCCAATCTTGATTTACTGCTACAGATGGGTTTCACTTAAAACCCTGGAGATGAATAATTCCAAAGTCTGATGATGTTCGACACTCATTTCCAGTTAGGAATTTTGCAAATGTTCCCCGTGTTTAGAATGAGACTAACTCCTGGGACCAATTATTCATAACTTTTACTGTGCTTAAAATCCAGTCTCAGATACAAAATTTGCTGCCTCAGTATATATCTGCTAAGAGTACTGCAGCCCCTGGGACTTCTTTTGACAAAGCCTATTCATTTTGCTCTTTGCTGTGATGGCTTCATAATGAGAGAAAATATCCATGAGAAGCTACTTTTTCAGTGCTTCAATTCTGCAGTGTCTGTAGCCCACAGGCTTGTCTTGTTAGTAATGGTCCCAGTTCTGACCACTTCTCTACAGGCATAGAGATTTTGCTGATTTATCTTAGTAAATTAAAGCAAATTTAATTTTTTAATTTCCCTCGTGAATTTTGATAAAACTTCAAATTTTACTTATCTGTGAGTCTTGTTTAGACATGTTTTAAGCTAAAGTTCATTTTAAAAATTCTTATTTCTTACTTTCATGAAATTTCCTCTTGGTAATGGTGCCAGCAGGGAGTGGAGGGTCCTCAAATCTGGTCATGGTGGAAAACCTCAATTTGTGGTGCTAGTCTCTCCAGATACAGGAGGCTGCCAAAGTTTGCAGGCAGCTTTTTTAGTGAATGCCTGAGTAGTCAACTCGTAAGTGGATCACTAAAGGAAAAAACTTTCTATTCTGTATGCTTTTAGAACATGTGAGCAGAAGATATAAAAATATATGAAATTTTGAGCTTAATTATTTTCAGGATTAATCTGATAAATTTTTATTCTTATTAAGGTATAATAAATGTAGATTGTTATTTCACCACTCACATTCACTCTGTTTACATTGTATAGTATAATAAGCTTAATATGTAATGTACTGGGACAT
Organism: Cettia cetti; assembly: GCA_013401135.1. Taxonomy (NCBI): domain Eukaryota; kingdom Metazoa; phylum Chordata; class Aves; order Passeriformes; family Sylviidae; genus Cettia; species Cettia cetti. Next base: position 105,942 of record VZUI01049674.1, read on the forward strand.
ATATATATGAAATATACAAGTGTATTTCATATAGCCTTCATAGGTAAATCTGTCTGCTACCAACTTGGGTCTTCTTTCTTTCTTTCTTTCTTTCTTTCTTTCTTTCTTTCTTTCTTTCTTTCTTTCTTTCTTTCTTTCTTTCTTTCTTT